>CAKAOI010049156.1:0-102290 GCA_916701655.1 Sebastiscus albofasciatus
GATAGGTTTAGAGGGTATTAGCAGGAGGATGTGCAGAGAATCAAGAGGTAGGGCTCTGGACATGCACAGGCAGCAGCATTGGGTATCCATAGTAACCACATTAATCTGCAGGCCTGGATGTGCATGTATGAGCTCGCCTACTAAACCACTGAAACAGAACTAAAATACATCAACCTGATGATACTGGTTTACTGTATCTGGATGTGTTAGTTTAGCGTATGTAAACACACATGCAAAGGCAGGCTCAGTACCCATCCAACATTTGTATGTGGGGCCCGTATGGGTAGTAAATGGGCTGAAAAATGGGCCCTATATGGGATTGTCCGCGGGTTCCATAATGGCCCCATGCCAATTGCCCTTGTGGTTTTCATGCAGGAGTACGATGGGTGTTATATGGGCAAAACCTGGGCAACATAAACCAAAACCCATCTCGGCCCCAGGTTTAAGTTCTATGTGGGAACTACATGGGGACTACATGGGCTGAAATATGGGTTGTAAGTGGGTTCGTCCACAGTTTCTATGTTGGCCCCATGCACTCATTTCCCAGTAGTGACCCAACTAGGACACACATGGGGAGCCAACTTAGTTGATCCAGTGGAACCCAGATAAGATGCCCATTTTGGGCCCATACCCACTTGGTACCCAGATACCCCCAGCATAACCCATGTGGGATCCACAAAACCATGTTGGCTGGGTATAAAACATAACAAATTCATACATGATACAAAATAGCAAGTGTATGCTACTTAGTCCAAAACCTACGTTCAGAATCTGCTTGGATATTTCCTATATTCAATCTCTGTAAATTAACTCCAGCCCAGATGCGTCACTTTAAAAAAAAGCATGTCACACCAAACCTCATTTAAAAATCTGTCAATTTGTGTAAACCAACACCAAGGACAATACAAGTTCAAAACGAATCGTTAGCAGCTACTTTTCATCTTACAGGAGCCCTATATTTATCCAAAATATAAAACATATACATACATATACATATAAAACTTATTTCTGTCAAAATTGGACTTTCTCCACACGTTATTCCCGCCTCCTCCTCCTGCTGTCAAACACAGCGAGGTGGGCAAACCGAGAATAAAAAGGTTAAATTAATGGAAAAGCTTAAAGCCAAATTAATCCAAATTAGCTCATGAATCGTGAGATGTTTTCGTTTTTACCGTGAGACACGTATATATTTCCCGACACGCGTTTGAACATTAAACATACAGATTTATACACGGAGTCTGGCGTGGAGGTTTTCTCTCCCTTTAGGAGAACAACTCGCGGTTAAAAAAGTCTCAAGCAAGCAAAAGGAGACATAAAAAAGTGCGTAGAAACATTAAACAGGTCAACAAGAAGCAGAATAAATACAAGATAGTTAGAAACTCGTTGTTAAAATGTCGTTTAAAGCCATTTTGTCCACCTACCGTGCAGTAGTAGTGGTCCGTGTTGCTGGTGCTGTGCTGTGCAGAGGCGTCTCTGTCTCTCCTCCTACAACTCTGAGCTCCAACTCTCCTGCGTCACTTGTTGACATCCTATTTCAACCGGTTCAGTAAGCCAGTAAGATATTCAGGCTGACAGTGACAGCACAACAATGCATCTTCAAAACATGTCGTGTGGTATTTACTGCGACTGACCTGCGAACAGGCAGTTTATGTCAATGTCACCGTGGAGATGAAAGTTCAACACCTGCTGGCAGCCATGTGAGCGGAACAAACGTCTAATTATATTGCTGGCTGCTGGCTGCGTCCCCTTCCACTAATGTTACCCACCTAGGTCGTTTCCTTCTCAGGACACTTCAGCTCAGGGGTCAGCAACCTGCATCTCTTTAGCCCCTCTCCAGTGGCTCCCTGTGGATTTATAAAAATGGAAATGAATAATTCATTTTCACTTTTTATTTATCGTTGTTGTAGGCCTACGGTACGACGGTACGACGGAGTATTAGGGCTACATTGAGGAAAAAAAATAAATCTGAGATTTCAAGAATAAAGTCATAATATTACGAGAATAAAGTCATAGGTTTACGAAAAAAAAAGTCGTAATATTATGAGAATAAAGTCATAGGTTTACGAGAAGAAAAAGTCATAATATTATGAGAATAAAGTTATAATATTACAAGAATAAAGTTATAGGTTTACGAGAAAAAAGTCACAATATTACGAGAATAAAGTCACAAGTTTCTGAGAAAAAAGTCGTAGTATTATGAGAATAAAGTCATAATATTATAAAGTAGTAACTTTATATGCTATTTTCTTTTTTTCTCATAAAGTTATGACTTTATTCTCATAGTATTATGACTTTTTTCTGTAAATCTCTGATTTTTTTTCCTCAATGTGGCTCTAATACTCCATAGTACATTTGTTCTTTGGCCCTCACTGCATTAGACTTATATACTATATACTTAGACTATAAACTGTGTTACCTTCATCACAATGCTCAAATGTTTTGCGGCTCCAGACAGATTTCTTTTTTTTTTTTTTTTCTGCCTAAAATGTCTCTTTTGATAGTAAAGGTTGCTGACCCCTGCTTTAGCTGCTTGGTACTGAGTGCCATTCTGCATTGGCCAATACAAATACACTGGTGGTAAAAAAAACCAAACTCCCAAAGCTTTTATCAAAGAGCTAATTTCCCCAAATAATAATCAGACATATTCCTGTTTTTGCAGAATTTGTTTTAGTGCAAAACCTTAATTATAGACTCTTCTATAAATCACACAATGCACATGTGCTAATTCAGAAGATTCAAGACATAATGACATACATATATCAGCTAGGCATCACACACCAATCCTAACCTCAAAACAAATTAAATGAAATGTGGCCTCAAGCGCATTCATGGTATTTGGAACAATAGATTCCAACAATTCCTCAGACCTCAACCCCGTAATCAGTAGTTCACGAATGCATGTCATTTATTGGATTGGCTTTTGTTCTGGGTGCCATTTAAAGGCAATGTGGGGTTGTGGGAACATATTTAACCTACTTTTACACACCCAGATTTGTTAGTGTTTATATCTTTGATAAGTGGTGCGTCATTCCAGGGAAGTCAGTTGGAGTTTTGGTTCCTCAGAATTGAGACTACACGATAATAGTTTTATCTTTTGCTTTATAAAACATTATGACATGAAGATGATTAATCATCCATCAGACCTCCACCACCTGCCAGAAACTCTCTCTATACAGCTTTGGCTCAGTTTGTAAGCAGGAGGAACAGCGCCCTCTTCCTGTTCTGACTGTTACTTTCATTTCTGCTGGCATAAAGAAGGAATTTAACCTGCAAGCATCTGGAAGTGTTGTTTGTGCTAAAATCAAGGTGAAAATACCACATAATCATATATAGGTCTCAAGGTCATATAGGTTTTGGACATCAAATAACTGAACAGGGCAGTCAGGGGGAATCAGAGCTGAAGGAGGAACGTTTACTGTACATGCCCTCCAGCGTTAACAAGTGTCTTAATAAACTGGATGGAAATGTAGGCTACTGTATATAGTAGTTTACTGTAAAGAAACAACAACATGGTTACAGGGCAAATACACAATAAAATAAACTGTGAATTCATAACCTTAATAATCCAAATGACCAAATTAGTTGCCATACATTAATCCAC
The DNA here is from genome assembly GCA_916701655.1 of Sebastiscus albofasciatus. Lineage (NCBI taxonomy): Eukaryota > Metazoa > Chordata > Actinopteri > Perciformes > Sebastidae > Sebastiscus > Sebastiscus albofasciatus. The sequence goes on from CAKAOI010049156.1 coordinate 3,602, forward strand.
TTAGACCAGGGGTCTGCAACCTGCGGCTCCGGAGCCACATGCGGCTCTCTAGCTCCTCTCCAGTGGCTCCCTGTGGATTTATAAAAATGGAAATGAATAACTGTTTTTTGTTTACATTTTCATTTTTATTTATCATTGTTGTATGTCTATGGTACGACGGTTCGACAGATTATTAGGGCTACATTGAGGAAAGAAAATAAATCTGAGATTTTGAGAATAAAGTCATAATATTATAAACTAGTAATTTTACGTGCTATTTTCTATTTTTTCTCGTAAAGTTGAGACTTTATTCTTGCTATATAACGACTCTTTTTCTCGTAAAGTTATGGCTTTATTTTTGTAGTATTACGGCCTTTTTCTCATAATATCATGACTTTATTCTGTAAATCTGAGATTTCTTTTTCCCTCAATGTGGCCCTAGTATTCCGTAGTACATTTGCTCTTTGGTCCTCACTGCATTAGACTTATATACTATATATTTAGACTATAAACTGTGTTACCTTCATCACAATGCTCAAATGTTTTGTGGCTCCAGACAGATTTTTTTGTTTGTTTTTGTTTTTGCCTAAAATGGCTCTTTTGATAGTAAAGGTTGCTGACCTCTGACTTAGATGATACAAAGGTTGTAAGTTTCGGTAACAAATAACATCAGATGCAGGGATTTTTCTGTACAGTTTAAAGATCAGGTTCACAGTTTTTTCTGTCTCATGGTACGTGTCCACAAGATCCGTCCTTTCCATGCTTCCCATTCATTGTCTATGTAAGCAGCCGTGCAATGCATCCTGGTAGCGTGGCGGCGCGATTCAAGAGACGGAGCGTCACGACGGCCGTTCCTCATTTGCATAAGGTTGAGGTCCAGTCTACTTTATGCAAATCACGGGCGTCGGACGTGACTTGCCGCCTCTGGAAACTCCTGATAAACTTTTAAAATAAACATTGTCGATCCAAAATAAAGACAGATTCAGCAACTGTGTGGCTTATTTCTCAAATGTTTTCAGAAACACACATTCACAGAAGAGAAGAAAGTTTCCAAACGAGTCGCCATGTTGTTTCCGGTTTGAAAGCTGGGAGCAGCAGCCCACGGAGGTAAAGCGTTCGTCCAATCGGGCCAAGTGTGTTGTGTCTAATGCCAGCCTACCAAGCGTCCAATGCTGGGAAGCGGACACGTACCATGACACTATCATGGGGCTTTGGCAGTCTTAATCAAGTCCACTGAGTATCTTCCAGAGTCTTTTCAGTAAACAGTCCCCTCTTTGTGTTAACTTGTTGAGCTGCAATGGAAGGATATTAACACAAAGAGGGAATTCTGTACTGAAGAGACTGTAACTGTGGAAGATATCTACTTGATATGTCTAACGCTGGGTTCACATAGGCCACGAAGCACCGCGCAATGTTAATTACACTAGAAGCACATTTCTCCACGCCGGTCAACAAGAGATTCTGCTCCTCTGCTGTTTAGAGCTCATTCTCTCTCTCTCTCTGTCTCTGTTTGTCTACTCCTCTCTCTCGCTCTCTGTTTAGACACAACTGACAAATATGTGGATTAAGTACGTAATTTAAAATCCGCGATCACAAACAGCAGTGACACGAGGCTATTTCTAATAAATACAGTGGATGGATTTGAAACGTGACTGGGAATGGGATCAGAGGAATTAAAACGGCAGGGAGAACAGCAGGAAGAGAAGGGAGGGAGGTCAAAGGTGTTCGTGGGATGCATATTTAATCATCTTATGAGAATCAGATCATTTATCATTTAGCCTAAAGTTTATAGTAGATTATCAGTGTGTTTTCCTGCCAGATTCGCTCACGGCACGTGGCATAAATAGTCACGTCCTGCTGTGCTGAATCCAGACAGACTGAGCTGGTCTGTTGTTTTATCGAGCTGCAATTTAAAAGGGAAACCAGAGGAGGTCAGTGTTGTTTTACAGAAGAAAAGAACTGCAACCAACAGTGGTTCAGTGATTCAGCCTGACAGATTAATTTTAATCCAGATGATCATAGATCATAATTACGTCACAATTATATCACAATTATTACGTTTTTATGTTTAATATAGTATAATTTGCAATTTAATGTAGTATAGTTGTGTAAGCATGTGTTCAGATGTCTGATATAATAATGATAATGATAATGATAATAATAATGATAATAATAATAATAATAATAATAATAATAATGATACTACTACTACTACTACTACTACTACTGATAATAATAATAATAAAATAATAATAATAAAATATAAAATATAAAAAAATAGTTGTGTATGCATGTGTTCAGATGTATGTTATAATAATAGTAATAATAATAATAATAATAATAATAATATAAAAGACAGAATAATTTACAATGAAATGGTTCTAGGTAAAATAATAATAATAAAAAATAAAATAAAAAAATAGTTGTTAATACATGTGTTCAGATGTATGTTATAATAATAATAATAACAATAACAATAATAATATAATAATAATAATAATAACAATAATAATAATAATAATGATAATTATTATTATTATTATATCATTATTTGCATTATAATAATAATAATAATAATAATTATTATTATTATTATTATATCATTATTTGCATTATTTGATTTGCATTTATCCACTATAGTCTTACATTTAAAATTCTCCAATCCACTCTGAGGATATGAGGGAGTCAATGTGCGCAGTTTACTCAGTAAACATAATCCAGTGTCAGTGCTTCGGAGGAGCCCTCTCATCCTCCTCTTCTTCTTCCTCCTCCTCCTCCTCTCCTCCCACAGAGGATGCAGGACAGCGTGGAGTGGTCCTGAGCTCTGACTCCTGACTGACTGACTGCACAGTACAAGTGATCATCACGAGGAGGACAGTCAGAAATCACTCTCTGTGATCAGATTGATTTTTCCCCTCCACCTCCACCTCCACCTAAATCCTTCCCATCCTTAATTTCCACCCTTGACTCGCGCGACAGCATGCCGGAGCTCGGACTTGCACATTTGAGATGATTTCTTCCACAATGGTTCGCTTCAAAGGTGCATTTGCACGGAGCTGCAGTTGAGGTTTTCATCCAAAGTCCGACTGGATTCTCGCAGCGTGATGGATACAAATGCTTTAGCAGTACTGAAACTTTTTGTTGTTGGGATTTTGGGTGAGTAGGATTGATTTTTCTTTCATTTTTGCAAAATCACATGTGTATGAGCCGGATTGTGTGCAGGTAGAAATGTCATGAGCAGTTATTCCCACTTCCCCACTATAGCAGTAAATCAATGGTGCTCTATATAAGTGCTCTACTGTACATTGCTTCCATAGATCACATTATGTGCCCCTCAGCACTGCCTCAGTGTGTCAGGTTGCAAAGTGCACACACGAAGGATTGCTCAGAAGTATCAGGAACATGAATCACATCTCACATCTCACATGCACTGAATGGGGGAATATACAGTATACTGCACCTTGTCATCATGCCCCAGTGGACAGACCTGACCTATATCGTAGCCAATGGGAATTTCTGGATCTGGCTCATTAGCTGGTGCTGCAAGGATGAAATCATGTATGAAATTAGGTTTCATGTGTGTGTCACTGGTGAATCCACTCACTCACTCACTCATGATTAAGATGTTTGTGTTAATGCTCTGGGGATGTATTGTGTCCTGCTTCCATATTGACACCACAGAGTGATGCTGGGCATTGATTGAGATGAGTCAAAGCGTGAATCCAGATAATCTGCTGTTGTTATCCTAAACCCTGTTATGTGCTGTAGTAGTAGTAGCAGAGTATATAGAGGCAGTACTAGGCCCATATGACTCAGTGGTGGTGAAGAGGAGTTTCAGATATTGAGCTGATGTGCTGCTCAGTCAGTGACTCGCTCCAGGAGCTGGTTAAATAGGGCTGAGTGCTCTTAGTGAGCAGTCGTCGAGTTGATATTTAGTCTCGGCGCCACCTGGTCTGACGCTGATAGAAGTTACCTGACTTCCTCCCGCATGAGTCGGGCGATGTAATTTCAAGGTCTGTGGTTCTGAAGGACTTCAAACTCTGGAGCTTATCTGGAGGAGTGTTTCTGTTTTCCTCTGGAGCAGTAAACCTAAATGTGGATAAATAAGGAAAGCATGGATGCAACACACTTTAGGACATCTTTTTGCAACTTTAACCTTTTCCAATCCACCCCTCTTTACCATATACATGTTTTTGTCTTGTTTAGGGGGGGACAGGGGGTCTTTAGGGGGAGATAGCAGGTCAACTCTAGAGGTCACTCAGCACTGTGTGTCAAGTTATTCTTGTCATAAATCAGGAATAAGACTTAATAAATGAAACAAAATAAATTATGAAAGTGTATAAAGGTTTAGAATGTTATGATGGAAGTATATGATGGTCATGCTCATGCTCTATCATGTCTCAAGTTGTTGCAGCAATTTTTGGGTTGATACCATTTGTTACACAGATTTGGTGCTAAAACCATTTTTTTACCACTCGAGAATTGATACAAATGATCAATAATCCCTCCAATATACCACATTAAGACACGAAGACATTGAGGAACATCATAGAAAAATCCATGCTGTGATTTGGGATCAAAAACTTTTGACATTTGGAGATTTGCCAAGAATTGCATTTTTCGGCGACTGGACGGCGAGCACTTTTGTTCAGGAAACTGCTCATAAACCCCCTTATTGTCAATCTAGCTATGGAAGTCATCCATCCTCTGAATGCTCTAGGTCTCTAGTTTGTGGCTGTAAAGTTTCATGAGGCTGTGATTATCACGCTGTGAGGTCACCACAGGTCATTTTATACAGTGAGGTCAAGTTTAAAAAAAATGGTCTCAATTTATGAAATGCCATCATCACACATGAATGCAGTTGGGCTCATTGGATCCACAAGAGTCTCAGCTTTACAGTGATACCCAATTTATGTAATTGCAAGACTGCTGAGGGACCCCAGTATGCAGAAATGTTCAAATACACCATTTTCTAATCGGAGACAATAACGCATTTATACTGCAAAAACCTGCGTGGTTTCTGCCCCAAACTGCATGTGATTATCATAAAGTAGGCATGTCAGTAAAGGGGAGACTCGTGGGTACCCATAGAACCCATTTTCAGTCACATATCTTGAGGTCAGAGGTCAAGGGACCCCTTTGAAAATCACCATGCCAGTTTTTCCTCGCCACAATTTTGCCTATAACCGCGTTATTTATCCTCCTTCTCGACAGGTTTGCATGACATGGTTGGTACCTAATAAATTCCTTCGGGTTTATAGTTTCATATGATACCAGTATCTTCACTCTCACTCAGCTCTAACACTGAGCCTCTGAAAGTCAGTAAAGTTGGCCGAGGGCGCCGGCGCCCACAAGGAGTAGGATGTGGTCCATGTCAAGCCAAGACCTTCAGCCTGGACTATCTTGGATATCTGCCATGTAACAGCTGTGGCCCTGCAGCACTGTACAGCTGAGCAGAAAACTAGTTTAGATTGTGACTTGAAGCGTGCTTTATGCTCGGTGTAATGGAAAACAGGAGAGAACAAAAAAACGATTTATGTGTGATCAAACTGACTCATCTATGTTTTGAGAGTACAAAAATGACCAGTTTCACTGCAGCTGCTGCTGCTATCAAAGCAGTGAGAGGTTTATATTTCCAAGCTGTAAAGACATGCAGCGGTGGATTCCTGACAGCTCTCATCTAGACTAATGAGTTTCCCATCAGCATCCCCATTGGAGAGAAGAAAGGTGGAGGCCAGATGCAGTGCGTTCAATGAGAATCAGATCATTCCGATTGCTTTCAGTTTAAGGCCAGTGTGCTTGATGCAGCAGTGTAAGGTCCCCATCTGCACTACAGGAAAAAAAGAGCGATTCCCACTGACTGCAGAGCATCTGCTTAGCCCCATAAACAGCTATTCATACTTTCTCACAACAAGAAGAAAATGCCTTGGGGTTCTTCTGTTCCATTGACATCTGCAAAAGAAAAAACATTCTTGTGAATTCCTTTAGTGTAATGTCTATTCAGAGACCCTTGGTGAGATGTCATGTGTGTTGACCTCAATTCAACGCATGTGGCCGTTTGATGCCCATATGCTGGGCTGTTTCTTTTACACATGGATGTCGTTATACACGGCGATGTTTATCACCTGCACATTCCAGGAATGAAATGCTTTCAAGTTTAGTAATTAAGGTAAATCATTTGTTAAAGGACCAGTGTGTAACAATAAGGGGATCTATAGGTAGAAATGCAATATAATATACACCGGTCAGCTATAACATTATGACCAGCTGACTGAATATTGAGTAGGTCCCCCTTTTTGCTGCCAAAAGAGCCCTGACCGGTCAAGGCATGGACTCCACTAGACCTCTGAAGGTCTGCTGTGTTATCTTTCAGTCCTGTAAGTTATGAGGTGGGGCCTCCGTGGATCGGACTTGTTTGTCCAACACATCCCACAGATGCTCGATTGGATTAAGATTTGGAGAATTTGGAGGCCGAGTCAACACCTCCAACTCGTTGCCATCCACATGATGTAAAAGAAAACGTGATTCATCAGACCGGGCCACCTTCTTCCATCGCTCTTTGGTCCAGTTCTGATGCTCACGTGCCCATTGTAGGCTCTTTTGGTGGTGGACGCGGGTCAGCATGGGCACCCTGACCGGTCTGCGGCTACACAGACCCATATGCAACAAACTGCGATGCACTGTGTGTTCTGACACCTTTCTATCGGAACCAGCATTCATTTTTTCAGAAATTTGAGCTACAGTAGCTCTTCTATTGGATCGGACAACACGGGCCAGCCTTCGCTCCCCACGTGCATCAGTGAACCTCGGGTCTGACCCTGTTGCCGGTTTTCCTTCCTTGGACCACTTTTGGTAGGTCATGACCACTGCAGACTGGGAATTCCCACAAGAGCTGCAGTTTTGGAGATGCTCTGACCCAATCACAATTTGGCCCTTGTCAAAGTCGCTCACATCCTGACGCTTGCCCATTTTTTCTGCTTCCAACACATCAACTTCAAGGACGAAATGTTCACTTGCCGTCTAATATATCCCACTCACTGCCAGGTGCCATTGTAACGAGATAATCAATGTTATTCACTTCACCTGTCAGTGGTCTTAATGTTATGGCTGATCGGTGTATGTTTTCTGTAGTGTATAATCACCTGAAAATAAGAGTCGTATATGAGCTGTTTATATCTACACAGGGAGCGGTTCCTCTCTTCACGGATCCGGGTCCATGTTTCTACAGTAACCCAGAACGGACTAACCAAACACTGCGTTAACGTTTCCTGCTTGGGCCGGACTCAATAACTTTACTCGCTCCGGAGTTAACCCCCGTCGTCACTCCACTCATCCGCTGGGAAGCGGATGAGTGAGGCGCTGCGACATTTATTTCCGCACAAACTGCAACTTCCACGTTACGTTCATTTGATATACTCAGAGCTGAACTAAATCTGTCTTCTACTCCAGTAGCTTATTTACTCGCTCGGACACATTTGCCGCCGCTCTCTCTCTCTTGCTTCACCACTCACTTCCCACGTACACACACTCCTACTTGAGTAACACATTACTTTCTTTATATATGTATTATGTATGTATGCAGTCTATATATGATTTTGTCATCCTAATTGTCCACACAGCCATGTTGACCTATTCTGTGCGCACCACATCTATTGCATGTCTGTCTATACTGGAAGAGAGATCCCTCCTCTGATGCTCTACCTGAGGTTCCTTCTATTTTTTCCCCTGTGAAAGGATTTTTTAGGGGGAGTTTTTCCTTATCTCAATCGAGGGCCTAAGGATAGAGGGTGTCATATGCTGTACAGATTGTGATGTGTCATATTGGGCTATAAATAAGATTTACTTGACAGTGACACCACTGACCAGTTAAAACCAATTGTTCCTTTATGGGTTGAGAAAATTCTCCTACTTCTTAAGATAAATAAAGTATTTAAAAACCCATTGGATTATCTAAAAAATGCATTGTCACAAAGCTGAAAATGTTTTATTTTTTATAGAAAATTTGATGTTTTGGACAGTGACAATTTGCTATTTGTCCAGCTGTCTTAGAAAATGATTCAGTCGTTCTAAAAAGAAAGTAGGAATATGAGACTTACATCTTTTGTCTGAACAAATGAGCTTGGGGCTGAGAACAACATGGGGGACATATTGCGAGACAGACTAACATATTGCTGTTTTTGTTCTTTTAATAGAATTTGTTGACTATAACTAAAATAATTAAATATATTACAAGCCTTATTTTTAAAGTACACAGTTACAACAACACCCAGATGTGGGAAAAGTGTCATAAGCTACATGGACTCAGAGGAGGGATGTCCAGTCAGAATTTAGAAAACCTGCCATCTCACTGCGTTAGAAATTTAGATTAAAAGTACTTTGTAATGTCTCTGGTGTTCACTACACTCACAACCACATGAAGAAGCAGCTAAATATCATAAGAATAGCTATGAATTAGTACCCACAAGAGTCACCGCTAGAGTTAAAACCATTGCAAACATGCTTGGTGTAACAAAGCCTATAGTTCTACAGGTAAAACGTGTTCACAGACATTGGTACCATTGAGCTTCCTCCATACACCTCAACTGCGGTGGAAGCATGTTAAAAGCATTATTAATCTTTCAGTTGCCTGTTAAAGATTCATGCACCAGAAGGGTCTTGAACTTTGTCTCTTCACTCATCCTGCTCATATCAAAGTCTAACGCTGACGTCTCGCTGACTCCCAAGTCACAGAGCGTGCATGTGCCTGACTAAGCACCATATGGTCAGCAGATTGCAGATGTGTTTTATACTTTATAGATGCGCCCATCAACTCATTGCTTATTATCTGTTACGACTTCCATTCCACCATTCCATCTGACCCATTCAGCATTTTTTCACATTAAACTCTGTGAAATTACAGTTCAGTTCAACCAAAGCACACTTGGTGATTGTTGGAAAGAGTAACGACAGCGGTTTAGGTGAGTTTTACTTTGTTTCTGTCCAGTTTGAATGAAGTGTTTTACGACGCTCCGCTGCATACAGCTGATCTCAACATAAACAAAAATACACGTGGATGATGGCACAAGGTGCACGGAGAGGGGTTGGAGGGCGGACGTCTGCGCTCTCAATCTTTATTACACAGCTTTGTTGAATACTCGATTCTGATTGGTCGATCACGGCGTTCTACGGTCTGTTATTTCTTTATAGCAGACTGCTGCTATGTATAACAGACCGTTGCTATGGACGCAGTTCTGATCTCAGCGTTTTGTGTCAAATGATTGATTTCTTAAGTAAGTAGCCGTGTAATAAGCGGGATAATGTACAGCGAACGGGTGCATTATCCCTTACATGAAGCAGCTGACTTCAATAATCACTCTCATGACGTCATACGTGCTTAAAAATGATGCAAATAAAACACAGTAATCTGTATGACAGCTCAAATAGTCTGAGGAAGAAGCGCTCATTATCTGATCTCATTTGCCGTTTCAACGTCATACACTGATATACTGGCTCCTCGAAGGAGCAGCAAGAGGGCAGAGTTGGAGGAAGATGGTCGTTAGTTGTCCCTTTATATCAGAGTACTGATCTGACAGAGAGGTGGTTTTCTGCCAAAGGCCAGTCAGATTTCCTATTACAGAAAAGAATAGGTGGTAATGAGCACTATTAAACTGAACTGGAAGCGTAACTGATGAATGAAATGAATGACGACAGTCTGAAATTAGCTGATGACGACAGGAAAGGGCCACGTTTAATGATCAGAAGTCATTTTATTCACACTCACTCATTTGGCTGTGTGGCCAAAAAGTAATTTTCTGCTGAAATGAGTCAAAATGACTGCAGCAGACCCAATGTAATGACTCTATGTTGTCAGACAAATTGAATGCGGAAAATACTCACATCTGTCTCGGTTTCCCAGGCAGTAATCCACCGCGCCCCATGTGAATCAATTGTTGGTCGATACTTTTCAAAGCATGCTGAGATTAACCTTTAATTAACACTCAAGCAGCCTTTCCCATTCTGAAACAAGATCCGGACTCATGTTGAGGTGTTAAGGGAGTATACTTTGGTAACTGAGGAGAGCCCTTTGTTAACATTTTCTCACCACACACACATAGTGGTGTGGAGTAGTCCGCAACAGCTGTAAGAAGTTGTAAAAACATTACAAGGATTATTCATGAAGCTCACTGGCAGGGATCATGCTGCTAGTAGTGCTCAGGTTTTTTTGGAACATGAACGATTTTTAGTGTTTAACGCATTACTTAGGGACTGTATGAAAATTATTACGGGAGAGGGGGGTTTTGAAAACGGGGAGGGTTAGGTACTGTATTTCTTTTGCTGAGTGATGTCACTCGTCAGACAGTGTTTGTTAGGGATGGAATACTAGTGCTATATTAGCATAGCATTAGTATAAAACACCTGAATCTCTGACCGAACTGTCGGTGGCAGTGTTGCATTATGGGTAATGTAGGCACCAGGTTTTGACAGGGAAAAACAATGTGTGGAACAAAAAAAGATGAGACTGCTCTGGTACATGCTAGCTTGACGGTATGTTGTGAGCTCTTGCAAACGTTATCTACTCACTGATAACATTACGTTCAGGAACGAGCTGCACATCTAGAAAGCTAACGCCGGGGAGTCACCGTGGCTAACGATAAGCTAGCTGTTGATGGTCGGTAAATACCACTAAACTATCAGCTGGCTGCTTGTTAATCTGCAGTCATGTTTTCTGTTTCTCCTCGTGTTAAATACAAAAGATGTGATATTTGCGTGTGGAGCATAGACTGTATATATAGATGGACGACACGTCTCCACTTCCTCCACTGTACAGAAGTGAAGCCAAAATATTCCAAATATGGGAGCTGCCATCTTGAGATTTTGACGTCATTTGGAGCCAAAAGTAGTAGTAGTAGTAGAATCGCGAGCCGAGCCCGGCCGTAGTTTGTTAGCGAGAGAGAATCACAGCTGTCAATCATGACGTCTCACCCCCTTTTTATAGCATCAAATAACTAATTAAAACCAAACTTATCCGAAAAATTAACACTTAAACATACATCAGCGTGATAAGAGCGACCTAAAATGACAGAAATCATCTTTGAGAAAAATGTATTTGACTTGGAGGGGGCGGGCTTTATGACCTAAACTGCAACCAGCCACCAGGGGGCTATCGAGATGTTTTGGCTTCACTTTTGGGGAGCTGCCATGTCATCCATCTTTATATACAGTCTGTGGTGTGAAGGCTTTAGAGTTGTTCAAAGGCACCTTTGACGTAGCTGTGCTGAGTAATGAAAGTAACATTAAAAGTGACTAATTGCTTTTGCTGTTGAATAATGTGTAGTGTACCGGTAGGTAATGAGCAGTAATTGATTGCAATTTTCAAGTCAGTCAGTTTTATGGTTTGTGTGTTTTAGCACCAATTTGCTCGATAAGAAATACATCTACAGCAGTCAGACAGTGTATTTATCCATGAATAAACCTTGTTATAGTTATTAAAAGGTGAGCGACCAGACAAATTAGCACAGGTCAGGGTTTTAATTAATATACTGGAAAGAGCAAAAAGAGCACAGACACTTCCATGAAAGGGCTGCTCCAGTTCTCTCTGGTATTGGACCCTAACAAAGATGTCAACGATGGTCTAGATTCATTAATGCCCTTTTAACACTCCCGTCTGTCCTCACAGTCTCTGACCCGGTGTTGCAATTTAAATTTATGACTCTGTCACAGCGTCTCTGTCTCTGCATGCCAAACTTTCTCTCTCTCTCTGCCTCTTTGCCTCCTCTGCTGTCTTTTCTCTTTCGCCCTTTTGTCTGTCAGACAGGGAGATGAACAGCTTGTTGGCACTGTGACTGCCTCCAAAGGCAGAGGTCTTTGGCACTGTCTGCCGGTCAAACAACTGACAGAAATAAAACCTTTTTTTTTTGCTCATCACTATAGCATCCCTATATGTGGCAGCTATATCACTTTCAATGTATTTGTCTATCTGTCTACTCGTATATCCATTACATCCCTGATGAGAGTTTGTCCAGAGTCGGAGTGATAATGCATTCCTCTGTTGTCCTCTAGCTTTTATCACTCAGATTGTGTTGAGAGACTGTAATTAATGGCTAGAACAAGTTGACATATTTATAACCGATCGGCTGCGTGGGGGACGGCATCAGTCACAGGGGTTTAAGTATTTACTGCCGCTGTGTTTCAACAAGTTTGGACATTTAAGGAAGAGTGCATCAATTTGATGTGTCATTTTGGCCGAAGGAGGCAGAAAAGCAATCAGGTGTCCTCTGCATTTGTCATTGAGCCCAGTCCGAATTTAAACAGCTTGTTTATCTGAGAAGAAACCCATTTAAAATTGGACCTCCAAATTTACATCTCTGTCTTTGTGTAGCCATGCAACTGTGACTACTGTCAGGAGCATTTGGTGTTTTTCTAAAAAAAAAGCCTACATAAAGTGGATAATTAATGCCTGCCGTGATGTTATTCCAAATGTTTGCTTTTTGTTGGAGGCAAGCGTTCCAGTGGAAATAAGAGTTGCTTTTTGGACATTTTTGGCTTTTATGTTTTTGAATTATACACTTGTCCGGAGTTGAAGAGAAATGCACGGGGAATACTAATGAAAGCCTGAATTGCGGTGCCTCTCTAATGCTATTTTTCCAGTTAATTATCCTCGCTAACGAAGAACGATTGGGAATTTGTGTGTGCCGATTCCGCCATTTCACAGCATTATAATCGCCTCCTTATCTGTCACCAACAGCCTGTGCATGTGTGTGAGCACACAGCTGTTTATGCTCCTATGAGCACTTTTCCACTAAACAAATGCTGAAAAGATATTTCTAATGACACTATTTCGTTTAGGTGTTCCACCGTAGACAGAAATCTTCATGAGACACTCAAGTGCAGCTCGCAAACAAGCCGTGATAGCTCGTAGACAGATGGATTCTCTCCACAGGGGCCTATTCCGCTGAAGCTTGGCTGCAATTTTCCTCTCCACATGGTAAATGGGCTGCATTTATATAGAGCCGTTATCCCAAAAGCCCTTCACGGAGCCTCATATTCACCCACGACATGCTGTCGAACCACCAACCCCGCAATCACAAGCCGACCTGCTCCACCACCTGCCCTACATACATACAAACAGTGTAATAGGTTAAAAAAAAAAATACATTTCTCTCCGGAAAGTTCCCACCCCATCATGGATTCTCTCTTCTCCGCCACTGGCATTTTATTTCTGTTTGCCTCCGTCATGGTCATCCAGCACTCCACCTCTTCTCCTCCCCCTCTTCCTGCTTTTGTTTGCCAAGTACCCCACATCTGTGTCATTCTCCAGTCTCCTCTTCCTCTCCCTCCTCCTTGACCCCTACACACCCCCCGTCCCCCGTCCTACATGGAAGACTCCTCTGACAGAAACAGCCTGGATGCTTCCAGGCCAGGAGACGGGAATGTCCTCCTGGGTTTATCTTTTACTGCAAGTAAAGAAGCGATAGTCTTCACCGTGGTTTCATTTTATCCTTGAGAGGACAGTTGTGGATTGAAAGGGAATCAGTTGCAATGTGCACTAAACCATAAAATGAAAGATTTTGCCTTTAGTGCAATATCAACCCTCCAGATTTACCTGTTTCTCCCAGCGGCTCTCTCTCGTTCAGTCACCTTCACAGAGTTTCTGAATTTCTGTTTGCCTCACCTGGCACACCTGCTGCTGGTTGCTGAATAATAATAATAATCCCCATCATCAGTCAATCACCGTGGCCTTTGCTCACTGTGAATCCCACAGGCTTGTTTTCATGAGCACCGTGTGAGAATAGAAACTTGTCACATAGTTTCCACTTCTCATCTACAGCAGGAGTTGATTGCTTTTGTCTGTGAGTAAAATAACTTCCAAACTAAAAGTCATGGACATTTAAATGAATCCGACTGTGTGTCTGGCAGCTCTGTGTCTCTTGTGGCTGTGGGCATTTTCAGAAATGCTATTCATCAAAGCTGAGGCTTTCGGAGCAGCAGACAGCTGGTGGCCATGCTTGACTGAGAAGAAATTAAGATTTAAATGTCAAGTATAGGATGGATATGAGCTGGCAAACTTGTTGAAATATTCGTCAAAGCAGAGCTAACCAGACAGCTTGCTTTAACTAGTTGCTAAAAATAAAGCAACTTGGGCTCCGTTCCAAGTTAGGAGAATAAAGACAAAATCTAGAAAAATACATATAGCCGTTTTGTAAATAGTGTATAATATTATAATGGATCATATGATTCATTATGATAACTTAAATCTGCAGTAATCAATATTTTATAGCAACAATGGATCAAATGACTATGTATAATGCAATATGTGTCGCTTGTAATGACGAACCCACAAAGAATTATCACCCGACTTTGCCCCTTTACTCTCAGCTCTAAGGACATTTTAGCGTCTTTAAGCTAATTGTTTTGGTTTTCCGGCCCGTAACTTTACTGTTTTGGTTCACCCCCACTGCTCTCATCATTGTTATTTCCAGCAGCAGGCAGCTGTTTTCTGCAAAAATAGCTCAGATAAACCCACTGTACGCTCCTTGTCCACCACCAAACAGCAGAGACATAGTTAGCAACTAGCAACATAGTGGAGCATTTAGCTTCTAAAAGCTAGATATTTTCTTCGGGAGTTTGTGAAGACCAAAAACAAAGCTAAAGGAGAGCAAATATTGGACTTGAAGCCAAAGACTGTATATAAGAAGAGAGCATACTCACCGTGACGTCACCCATTGGTTTGTGTGCATGGTTTTGAAGCCTCGAGTTCATCATTTTGGCCGTCGCCATCTTGATTTTTGGCCTTAGTTTTTTGCAACCAAGATGACAAAACAAGAGAAGGTGGAGCTAAGTACAACCGAACGCTGAATAAAACATTTTTAGGTGACCAAATTGTTACAATTAACTTCCATGAACTGAAAACACACTGTGAAAGGGTTAAAGTTGTAAGATGAAAACATGGACAACTCCCAGACTGGACGACGCCGCGGTAGCGACCTGTCAATCACAAGGTTGCCACGCCTGTTACGACTGGTAAACCCACAGGGAACTCAAATGCATGACTCAACACAAGGCATGTGCAATCAAACAGTCTTTACTCGCCAAAACAGGTTTGGTACGCAGGTGAGGTATGAGGTCAGATACAGGCAACCAGAGGTGACACAGGTAAAGCAAAAATGTGGTTTGGGAAAAACCAAGATAACTAACACTAAGAAATCGCTGGAACGCTTGACTCGGAGGACAAAGACGAACTGGCCCAGAGACAGGGAAACACACAGACTAAATACACTAGGGAGGTGAAACCAATGGGGGGGTGGGGCAGGTAATCACACACAAGGGCAGGAAGTGAAGTTTCTGAAACGAGAGGAGAGGTGAGTAACACAAATTAAAACAGGAAATGATAACTCAATATAATAAACAATAAAACACATAACCTGAGGGACAGGACGAGACATGACAACGCCCTTAAGCATACCCTGCCTTATCGTCTAATTTACTCTAAATGGGACCATAATTTACTCAATTAACATCATGCTGTATTGAAGAAGACTTGAAACTAGTGACTGAGACCATAAACTCATGTTTACAATGTTTACTGAGGTAATAAATCAAGTGAGAAGTAGGCTCATTTTCTCATAGACTTCTATACAATCAGACTTCTTTTTGCAACCAGAGGAGTCGCCCCCTGCTGGCTATTAGAAAGAATGCAAGTTTAAGGCACTTCAGCATCGGCTTCACTTTTCAGACCCTGGAGGTTGCCGCCTGCAAGCCTGTTGCGCTGCTCCCAAGTGGCCCAAAACATACAGCTTTAAATCTTAATAAGATATTTTTGTTGCTGATGCTTATCTCCTTCCAAAAACAATGTCTTAGTTACTCAGGGAAACCCACACTGACAACTGTTTCTTTTGGAACTGCATGTAGAAAATGCTGAAAACTGTCCCTTTAATATCTGATATCAGCCCGTTATGATATTCTCGCTCTGTATGGAGAGGTGTCCTTCAAAAGCACAGCTACACAAAAGCAGCTTTAAAAGGAATTTCACTCTCATAAGCTTTTATTAGTCAGTGCCACTGAAGAGCAATAGCCTGAATGCTGCCTCGGAGGCTTTTCAACCCTGAGAAGAAAATGTATTTTGAAGGGAAAACAATGGAACATAGAAATGTTTGGATAATAGTGGAAAGAAATACAAGCTATTGAACAGTGACACAATAGTGTACTTCAACAACTTTTATTAGCCTGGTATAAATGAGTTATGTCTACTCTAATAGCTTATTATTAGCTGAAACTCCAAAGTCCAATTTCTCAGACTGAGCAAAACTCTGTACCCAAGTCAATACAAGATTTAGTTTATTTGCTGATGCACAGAGAAGTTTATTACAATAAACTCAGACACTGACATTTCATAAGAATATTGCCAATATTGTTACTCAACAGTTTCTCATCTCTTTTCTAACCTTGTGCCAGCAGAGAATCCGCAGAAGTTGTAGTGATGCTCTGAGACCTATAACGTGACCCAGACAGCTCAGTGTTTCCATCACAACAACATCCACTCCGTAATGTTTTGTCAGATGAGGACACCACGGTGGCCTCTTTTTGGCAGCCATTTTCTACAAGGTCATTCGTTTTCCTGTCAGGGAGCACGACAGATAACAGGGATGACCGCCAGTCTATCACTGTCTGTCTGTCAGAGACTTATTACTGCCGCAGGGTCGACGTCTGAGAAGCTTGTGGAATCAAAGCTGTAGCGTCTGCCTTCAGCTTGTTTAATCCCCGTCCATCTTTAATGTTAAAGCTGCTACACGTGTTATTTCAACACTGATACATCCGTATCATAAATGAATAAGATAAGAGTAGAGAGAACTGGCAATCTATATTGAGAGTACAAAACTGATGGAAAGTCCCTGCCTAGATGTTGACATCCTTTTAAGCCAAAGACAAAACAAACTACCTCAATGACGAGGAGATAAGCAGCGACATCCTCTGTGAAGAATGTGGGAAACACTTGTGCTATCATGTGTGTGAGGCCACCAATCATCTGATTTTGTTTGTTCATCATGCTTAATTTGATCACCATTGTTAAATTAGTTTTGTGATGGAGGTCTCACAGTTAATTTAACAACGGTGACGAGGAGTACACGTGTTGCTTGGAGCATTTTTCAGATGTAAAATGGTGTTATATCTGCTCGTTCCTCGTGTGTGCCCACATCAGCACCTGACATTTACTTTAACTCTGCTCCTGCGTGCTGTAGTTAAAAGGCTTTCTATTCATCTGTACAGGATTGAGAATATTTCTTAAAAGCCAGCTGTCTGCCTCGGTGACCTCAGTCGGACGACCTCGGTCATTGTTTGAGGAGCTGTGAATAACCCTGGATATGAGAGGAGAAACAATGTAAAAGCAGACAAGGTTTTGATCTCTCTAAAGAGTATTTTGGTGACATTGAATGTTTTTCTGTGTGACATAAAAGGAAAGGTTAAGTTGTCTTATTATTGTGATATTTTTGGCTAGATTTATTAGAATTTCTGCAAAAAAATCTGCTCGTGAAATTCTCACAAACTTCTCTATTTCTTTGCCCCCTTGTGGCCTGCTTAGATGTCATCTGCAAACAAAATAAACATTTCCTTCAGAGGGTTACGCTCTCATTGATCTATCTTGTTTCAGTTGTTTCTCTACAGATGGTGAACACAGGGGTGGGGGTGGGGGGCGGCATGGCTTGAAAAGCCGAGAACTCAGTGATCTTCAAAGTAGAGCAGGAGGTCAGAGTGTTATTCATGAATGCTGAGTGCTGTTTGCAGATGTAAATAAGCCTCAATTTTATTCAGAAATGCAGAGTTTTTTCTTGATTCATATCAAAAGTTTGTTCAGAAACACTAAAGTGGTCTTCATTGCTGGTGCATGTACATGAAAACAGCCCTATCACTGCTGCTCTTAAACTGGTGAGTGGCATAATTGATGCACAGGACTGGCTCTTGTTATTCATTTGAATAAGGCTCTCGACACATCTGACTCATCTATGCAAGCTCCCAGTCTTCCTTACTTCTTATATTAAAGGGGTGTACCCCAGGGTTCTATACTGGGACCGATACAATTATCCATGTGAGTATATCATTTTTGAGATACATGAAATGCATTGTGACATCTGTTATGCTGACGATTATGTCATCTATTTCTATTAGGGCTGTCAAAGTTAACGTGATAATAACGCAAATTTGTTTTAACGCCACTAATTTCTTTAACACATTAACACAATCGATACTTCAGAGATTCTAGTGGGCTCAGAGTGAAAATACTGATGTCATATGAAACTACAAAACCTAAAGAATATCAATATTTGTCATCGTTTTGTGTTCTTAATTGATTTCCAGTAATAAATATATACATACATTTGCATAAAGCAGCATATTTGTCCACTCCCATGTTGATAAGACTATTAAATACTTGACAAATCTCCCTTTAAGGTACATTTTGCACAGATAAAAAAATGTGCAATTCATTTGCAATTAAATATTTGTATCGATTGACAGCCCTAATTTCTATTTATCACTGTCCAGTCTTGTTTAACCAAACTGAAGTTAGTGTTAAATGTTCAACGTTACCATTTTCCAATGGTAATGAATTAACCAGCCAACCTTCCCAAACTCTCAACTGCCCAAGGTGTTGAAATTGAATTGATTTCAAATTATAAGTAATCATCTTTTATAATTTATCATTAAATTCCATTTAAATCACAGATGAAAAAAAACTTGTTTCCAATATTAAATTAAAATGAAGTTTACAATTATTGATAGACAATCCATGTTTTCTGTTGTTTAGGAAGCCACCGGCATTTCTCTCCCCCTTTTCTCCACTCTTCATCACCTTCTTAATGTCCACAAATGTCTAAATGTCATTCCCTCTCTTTTATTCTCTCCGTGTGCCTGTAGAAACCTCAGTGGATTTTCAGTGACTTTGGTCTGTCTATCTGCGTAGAAATAGAAAGTAGAAGACAGGTGGTGCAGCAGGAGGAGATAGAGACAAAAGGACACCTGATTTATTTCCCTTTTTAGTTTATCAGATTATATTTTATGCGCAGGACACATTATTGCTGTAGGCATAGATACGGAGTCAGATAAGAGCTTCTTCATATCCTGTTTGGGATTCGTTATTCCATCTTCCTATGTGTTTAATAAATTAATAAAAGATTTTGTTGTGTCGGGAAATCAGATGTTCAATTTGCAGGAAAAGTGCAGCCAAATGCCAAAACGTTTCCTCTCTAATCAAATCTGACCATTATCACGAACCTTCCTCTGCACTCTCCTGTCCTGATGGCGATGTCGAGACAGACCTGATATGAGGCAGAGGTTGTTAAACAAGCCCATGCCGCTCGCGCTTTAAATCTGTTTGGACAGTGCTGGCAATTCATCTACTTTCCTTCATCTTCTATTTCCTCTCATCTATATTTATCTTGCCGACCTACCAGGCAGTGGATGACAGGGTGACAGTGTGCCAACTGAGCCGATACCCGGCTGGCACGCTGTCAGCCAACGTGTAAACGCCTTCAAACACCTTGATTTAGTTTAAAATAGCTCTGCTCGGACTGCATAATTCACAAGTTTAATGCAGTTTCAATGTAGCGCTAAAGCTACGTTTCAGTTGATTTCGGCTGTTTTTGTTGAGTGCAAAAGATTGGTTGGTTGAAAGCTCGCCGTTATCGAGAAGTGTTTGACGATTCTTGCTTATAGGCGTCGTGCTCAAGTGGAAGTTTTGTTTTTGTGGATTTGATATGGAGGCCTGAAGGAAGCTAATCATTGCAGCCTGTTAGTGTCTTGTTAATTTTCATCCCCCACATGCAGAGAATCTAATGAACATCCTGTATTAATTTCTTCCTTTTTACAATACATTAAGGAACAAAATAAGACTAAATTATGCCAGTTTTATTACGTCTGCATCTTTTTAAGAGTCGGCTTTTGCTCTATAAATAGCTATTTTTTTGTGTACTTTCAAATTAAACCATTCCTTTGATAAGATGAGCTCAATTTTAGTCAAATCCAGATAAGAGGTTGTTGAATAAGCTATTAAAATGTTAATTTGCCCATGATGTTTCAAAAAAAAACTTTGATGTTGACATGCAAGCAGTTTCCCCTTTCCATAAACATAATTGATGTGGTTACATCATGAAGAGCTGGGCTTGATCCATGGCCAGCGGTGTCCACAGTGACCAGGAAAGGCCTCATTAGCATGACTGTGAACCTCAGTGAAGAGGAACCTGATGAATGGTATGAAATTAAGTCAAAGCGGCTGGCTGACTGAATGTAAAGACCATCTATGTGACTGATGAGAGATTTAACAATTAATTTGTCTATAGTAGCCCTAGATTAAATTGCCATTCTTAATGAGAGGCTGTCAACTAATTCATTAATGTCAAATTGATTACTTTTTAAATGTTTAATTTTCATTTTCTAAGAAGTGAAAACGCCATATGAAGAACACAGACACCAGTCATCTGTCTCTCACAGCTCAGCTCTTGCAATTCACAAACGGCTTTCACATAAGAGTTGCTGCAAATGGACACTCATGGTGGCAGTAAATTGAAAAGACATTGCTACAATCTACAACTTGCAGCCAACTCACAGTTTGTGATAGAAGAGGCAGCTACAGATGAATTGCATTGCTGCTATTTATCCTCTCTGCGGAGGCAGAGATGCTGCCGGAGGGCTGTTACTGGCAGTTTGACGGTGATGGTCCCTGCTGATGAGTTCTGTGCTTTATTTTAGACCGTATAAACAGATACTATACAGTTATACATGCTGTATGTACATTTTAAAGGACCAATATGTACTATATTTATTGTAATATATAATAGAATTTCCACGATATGTCATCAGAGATTAAGGAAACATGCTAAATTGAAATACTGGCTTCTCCGACAACAATGCAACAGCCAACAAGTTCTCCTTTGAAATTTCCATGGCCAAATAGGCGTTATCAGTCGCAATAAGTCCCATAGATGTGGGTCAAAAGGGGCCTACTACACCCACTAGTAGTTTTTATCATTTATTCACATGGATCACGAAAGAATTATGGTATAAAAGAACAGCGACGTCTAGCGACCGTAGTAATTATGACAGAAGCAGAAGTAGAAGTCAGGTGCTGTAGTATAGACAGTGTGAAACTCCATAAGGGGTGTAGGTCAATGGATGGGGCCACAAAACACAGGGCTGTCACCCAGGAGACCGGAGTATGCATCCTGTGAAACCAACAATAGTGTGGAACCGCTCCAAAGATAATGAATTGGAAAGATGTTAGGCCATGGAAATATCATATTGGTATTTTTTAATTTAGGTGGTGTTCCCCTTTAAAGCGACAGATTGATATTTCGGGAAGTACACTTTGATTTTTACACTTAAATGAAAAGACTCTCACATCTGTTAGTTAAATATGAAGCTACAGCCACCAGCAGGTTAGCTTAGCATAGTGTAAAAACTGGAAAACAAAATCCACATTAGCACCTCTAAACGTTCCCCTCCACGTTATATCTTGTTTGTTCAATATGAACAAAAAACAAAGTTTTAGAGCAACATGTTGTTGCGGATTTTATCACCTTCAGACGTTATCACCCAGAGGTTTCCCCCTGTTTCCATTATTTATGCTAAATTAAGCTAACCGGATAACAATCTCTTCATCTCACTCTTGGCAGGAGACAAGTAAATTGACCTATTTCCCAAAATATCAAATTACTCCTCCGTATCTGTTGGGTGTGTTAATGGACAATTGTTTGCCAACACATTCGCTGCAGTAACTTTGCAAGATGATAATGTCATTGTCATTACAGCTTTAGCGACCCAAAAAAATAATCAGTTAATACTGCTTTACCCCGCTCTGTATCTGCCATCTAAATCCAGAGTGCTTTTGATTTGTCACACGCCGGGATGAGAGATGCACCAAGCTGCTATAATTCATACTCTGGCATGAATCACTGCTTAACTCCACCAAACCTCTCACATGCACACTCACTTCTGATGCCAATTCTCTCTGCATTTACTCAGTTTATAAAGCTGATAGAGTAGCTTTAGATTCAAACTTCCCCCCGCTGCTGTGTATAGAAAAACTGCACTTGCATTGAAAAAACTTGGACTTCATTCTTCTTATATTCTATGCCGACATGTCAGTGCAAAGTTGTGTGGTTAGATTTAAGATTAACAGAAAACCTCTTCTGACACACTGTATATATTTGTACAAATAGCAGCACATAATTATTTACTGGGAACAGGCAATATTAGCTGATTTTAACATTTACATAACAATTTGCATACAACATAAAGAAGATATAAGCCAAAATAGCATGTTAGGTCACATACTCAAAAGACAAAATAGTCCATATAGCAAACACAGACACCCAAACCATGAAAATAAAAGCATTTGGTGGCACTATGGAAGCAGATTTACAGCATTTTGTTTTGTTAATCTAGCAAGTGTTTGGTAATCTGGTCACGTACTACACTGCACTGGTTATCTTAATCTGCACTGTAGTGTGAAACGTGAGATTTTGATCACATTCTATCATCAATGTGATTACTGTTATTATAGTGATTTCATCAGAGATGCTTATTCCAAAGCTTTTCCACTCTGTCAAGTATAAAAATATGGATGAAATATTGTAACTGCGACGACCTTTTGAGGGTTTTTGATGTGCAAATGTTCACATTTGAATATTAAGCATAATAAGAAACTGGCAGCTTGCTCAGTTCTTAAATAAACCAGCGTTGCACCCATATGTAATAATAATATATCCTGTGAAACGTCTAGACCTAATCTCTTTTTATAATGTTGTTGCAGAGCTTGTGCTATCATAAGTGGTTTGTTATCAAAGAGTGCATGTGGGATATTTGGTTTTGCTGATTCCTGCCGCACAGGAGCTTATGTACTCAAGACGTATTTATGTTGGATGTTATATACTGTATATATATGAGATGTTATTTTTGGACAGGCCTGTGAGGGGCTTATTGTCTGAAGAAATTAAATGCAAGAGGAGACCTGTGGGAACCAGAGGGCTGAAAGCCAAGTTTTGAAGTTGGAAAACTTTGTAAAGAGTGCAATTTTTAGAGTGCTCTGTAATTTGCCATAATATTAGTTTTGATGTATTGATTAGAAGACACAAAGGACATAGTTTATTGTGATCTCGAGAAATGATTTTCTGTCTGTGTGTGCCTTGAAGAGAAGACAGGAAGTGGATTAAATGTCTAGGGGTAACAATAGGCCACAGAGAAAGATGAGCGTATGGATTTGACTTTTGTGACCTCTGACTAGCTCGGGGAAGGCAGCGCCCTTAGCTGTCTCTTGATCTGTCTAATAAAGCTCGGGGTGACTCGCACGTGACCTTCAGAGCCCCTTTTGTTCTGAAACAGCTCATCTGTGAAGTCCCTGTCATCTTTCAAAGTTTAAAACTTTTAAAGATTTTACTGGCTTTTTCCTTTTTTAAAACACTGCCAGGAATCATGTGATTTTACATTCTTGCTCTCATTATGCTTTTAGTAAATCTTTGCATACAGCAATCTCAGTTCAGTTTTTCAAAGGTTTTCCAAGGGTTTTTGGAAGTCACCAACTAGAGTAGAAGTAGATGAGGCGGGTTGAGGGAAAGTGGAGACACCAAAAAGTAAAATACAGCACTGAACAATGGACATCACAGACGGAAGCCATCACAATTTGTATTCATCATCAGTGCAGCTCATCTTCGACCTGTCTGGGAGGTTTGGGCTTTACCATAAAACTTTATTTCTTCTGTGCTCTTTGTCTTAAAAAACAAGTTCATACAGTTTTAAGAGCCTAATCACATAAATGTTTAATTAGTATTTCTAACCTTTTGTACAAAATCTGGTACTTCTTACTTGAAACTAGCCAAAGTTTTGTGCTAACATTAAAACAATAGTTTGATATTTTGGGAAAATATGCT
This sequence comes from Sebastiscus albofasciatus, assembly GCA_916701655.1. NCBI lineage: Eukaryota > Metazoa > Chordata > Actinopteri > Perciformes > Sebastidae > Sebastiscus > Sebastiscus albofasciatus. Next base: position 27,475 of record CAKAOI010049156.1, read on the forward strand.
TATTTGCTTTATTGCAGAGAATTAGATGCACACATCTAACTCTTAGCAAGAAAGCAAAATTCACAAAATGTCAGACTAATTCCTTTGAAGGATCTGTAAACCTAACCATTTCCTATATTATTAAAAAAAAAAGTATCGTCATGGTGAAACAACATAAAAACCAAATCAAAGTACAGCTGAAATAAAAGGCCAGAATCTACAAAAAAGTGCACATCCATCCGAACCCCCTCAGCTGTTGCAAAAAGCAGTGACGTAGGTTACCACAGTAAACTAATCAATAAGGTTATGAATAAGGTGAACACTAGCACTAGCAAATTTGGAAATAACTGAAAAGGTCAGTTTGGATTTTTTGAAGTGGGGTTGTATTTTACTCCCACGTTCTGCATGGTAAAATTACTGTTTTTGTGAATGTAGTCTGGTGGCTTTGAAGAGAATGATATAACAGCTTCAGTTCGGAAAGCTTTGCATAGGCGAATCATGAGGGAACTTTTATTGTGAAGCAACTGCAGCTGTTGCATTGAGCTCTTTCTGACGATGGAACAGAAGTTGTTATATCGCTCTCTTCAAAGCCACCAGACTACGCTCACAAAAACAGTAATTTTACCTCGCCAAACACGGAAGTTGCTGGTCTACCGCTGCATCGATTGGTTGGTTTGTGTAATTGTCCATAGCAGTACATTGGGTGCGTGCCAACTGACACCTAAGTTACTGTATGTAACATTAATACACTGACTATAAGGCTGTATATATACTCCATATGTAGCAGTGTCATTGTACAGAAACCTACGTCAGGTCACGTGGGGAAAAGTTTTTGGAAGGTCTTGGGAAAAAAAGTATTTTGACGCTAAAACATACATACTTCGACCAAAATTTGATTGTTTGGATTTGAATACATAAGGAACACCACTGTGAAGCTACAGAATGATATAAAAACCTCAAAAATGGAGCCGCCCTTTAAGACAAACACACAAGATAAAACAATCTCACCCCACAAACACTCCACCTCAAAACATCCTCACATGCTCAAACAGGGAAGTCTATATTTAGCACGCCAACTTGGTAGCAGTCTTTGTCCTGAGGGGCGTCTTTCAAACTTATTCTCCGCTTTGTAAGCGTGGCACTTCAAAGGGAGATACACCTTCCTGTGCAGCAGCAGCAGCAGCACGTTTAGCTTTGGTCATCCGTAACTCTGCTCTGCTGCAGTAAAAATGAGCTGCCGTGTGCAAGAGTTTGGATCAGAGAATGGGGAGGGGAGAGAAAGGGAACTCAAAGTTTGTATGATGGATGCAGTTTTTGTACTGAGGAGTATCACTGGGATACCTCGCTTCAACTGTAATCTTTCATTCTCACTCTGTCTCTGTTTTTCTCTTTCTGCTGGGTGTCCACCGAAAGACTGAAAATGTGCGCAAATATGTCATGTCACAAATAATGGACTTTTATTGTTTTTTTTGTCTCATTCATGACAATGTTCACACAAATGGATTATATACACATAGAGAGGATATGTGTAACACATAATTTGCTCCAATCAATCAGGATAACATACAGTCGTGTTGTCTGGGCTGTTGGCTGTCTGTAGTCCATACACACCATCTCTTTTCATGTGCAAGAACAAGCTAAAAGATGCTCTTTTTACATTTTACATTTGACTATGAACATGTAGTTTGGGGGAAACTGAGGCACAGCATAAAGAAAGAGCCCCTAATAACCTCAAAGAACCAGCCTAGAAACTTGCCCCTTGCCAAGCTATGTGCATGCATGTAGTTTTCCATGATAGCATGGTAAAAAATGGGACGAAAAAATTACGTACTTGAGTTGCGGATTCCCTGTAGTAAGAACCTGTTGTCTGCAACTCCTCATCTAACAGCTCACTGTGGCTGTTATCTCTTGTGGAATTACTCCCTAAATTGCAACTGAGAATCAAGTGCTGACAAAAGCGCTCGTTGATTACATGGAATTATAACGAACAATAGCCCTAGGTATTACCTTCCGTTAAAAAAGCAATGCAACAGCTGCAGTTGCTTCACAATAAAAGTTCCCTTGTGATTCTCCTATGCAAATCTTTTAATTTAAAACAAGAGCAATGGGAAGTTTGAATTAGCAGGAAACACTCCAGGAGAGGATTCTAATTCATAATCAACGTTGAACCCTACAAGTCCTTGAAGTCCTACAAGACTTACAAGTTGGTCGCGATCAGTTGATCATCTCATCTAACAGTAAACTGAGATGGCCAAAGATCACAGAGAGAAGCAGGAATTACATTTATGTATCAGAAAATAAAATAAAGTAAGAAATAACTGTTTTCTTATTGAATATATTTAACATGTGGGAACCATCAGATCACTTTAAATTACCTCTTATTTTGTGTCTTTACAGTCAATGCCTGGATGGCGAGAGGGTTGTCAGGTAAGCATATCCATCCATCCATCTATTACTCTCATAATCCATTCATCCATCCATCCATCCATCCAATACTCTCATATTCCATCCATCCATCTATGCATCCATCTATTACTCTTATAATCCATCCTTCCATCCATTACTCTCATAATCCATCCATCCATCCATCCATTTGTCCATCCAATACTCTTGTAATCCATCCATCCATCCATCCATCCATCCATCCATCCATCCATTACTTTTATAGTCTATCCATCCATCCATCCATTACTCCCATTATTCTTCCATCCATTACTCTCATAATCCATCCATCCATCCATCCATCCATCCATCCATCCATCCATCCAATACTCTCGTAATCCATCCATCCATCCATGCATCCATCCATTACTCTCATTATCCATCCATCCATCCATCCATCCATCCATTACTCTTGTAATCTATCCATCCATCCATCCATTACTCCCATTATTCTTCCATCCATTACTCTCATTATCCATCCATCCATCCATCCATCCATCCATCCATCCATCCATCCATCGATCCATGCATCACATAACATAAGATGAAACCGTGCCAGTCTCGGGGGAAATCTGAGTTAAAATGCTGTATAAAAATAGCAACAACAGGATACAGCAAAGAAAAATTAGATTGTGGGAGATATTGAAACTGACATTTCCACTGTTCCAAGAACGTAGTGGGTGAAAATTAAACTCATGATGGACAGAATGAAAAATATAAGTTGCAGCTTTTTGACAGAACGTAATGAGAAAAAGAAAAAAGTAAAAAATGCAATAAACAGCTCATAAATAATACAAGAAGACAGGAACATCCATCTTTGTCGTGTTTCATTTCAGTTGCTTTACTGACATGACTATTTATCAGAGGTAACACACACAAAGCAGGTTGTGACCTATAAATACTTCTTTCTGTCCTCTCAGCCACTGACAGCTTCAACGTAGAGCCCACGACCCCCGGGCCGAGGAAACCCTGCAATGAGTCCCGTCTGCAGTGGGAGGTGGAGGTCTGTGGAGAGGACTTCAAGCGGAACATGGGTCACATAGATCCACAGTACTGGTGTAACCTCACACACTTCATCAGGTACGACCATATGTATGACCTACATATAAATGTTAATGATCCAGGTTGAAATTAATAGGCATAGTGGAAATAGAACAAGAAGTTTTAACAGTGAGAGAAATACAAGACTATAGGTTGTGCATTTAATTGGATTTGTTCTGACAAAAGATGGGCCATGATAGCTCGTTGGGCCATGTTGGATATATTAAAAAAAAGAGAGAAAGAGAGGAGGTCCAGATGAAAATAAAAGTGTCAATTTTAAAAGAAATTGGCAAAAATGCTGCGTTCATACAACAGGCCATAAGTTATTTTCAATAGAAGCTGGTGATATGAAGCTACAAGCTGACAGTGTGATGGACTAGAAATCAAAGTTGAGCTGGTACCAACTTGTTTCAGCGCTCCAATGCCTCGGTGAAACGCAACCAACGATATGTTTTTGTTTCATCCAGTGGGCAACTCCTGGGTCTGAAAAGTGAAGCCAATGCCGAAGTGCCTTAAACTTGCATTCTTTCTAACAGTCAGCAGGGGGTGACTTCTCTGGTTGCAAAAAGAAGTCTGATTGTATAGAAGTCTATGAGAAAATGAGCCTACTTCTCACTTGATTTATTACCTCAGTAAACACTGTAAACATGAGTTTATGGTCTCAATCACCAGTTTCAAGTCTTCTTCAATACAGCATGATGTTCATTTAGTAAGTTATGGTCCCATTTAGAGCCAAATAGACCATAAAGCAGGGGATGCTTTAGGGCGTGGTTACCTTGTGATTGACAGGTCGCTACCACGGCGTTGTCCGGTCTGGGAGTTGTAGACTTGTAGGCTAGACTTGATTATAAACCAAGATTTCTAATTTCTAAAAAACATTATGAACATTTATCCTCAGACAGCCTCCCTCCGCTTTAAAGAGTTAGCAGTGTGTGTATAAGGTCTGTGTCTTATGACTGAGAGGAGATAGTGTGACGCTTGTGGCAAATTGTGCATCCAAATAATGTGCTGTTATCCGTTTACATCCCACTGCATCTTTCACCCCTAGCTATGCATTTATCCGCATCACATGTAACAGAGAGATTCATTTAGACACACACCCACACACACAATCAGCTCAGCTATAATTGCATTTTGAGGCATTTCTCACTGCCTAAAGCTGATTTTATTATAGTCCTAAAATGGATTATCAGCAGCAACATACACCCCTACACCTTCTTTATGTTCTTTCATTTCAGCTCAACAGCGTGGGAATGACTGTACTTGTTTGGTTAATTCTTAAAATAGACTTCCGTTTTCCTAATTATTCAGGTGTTCAACAGAGAAAAGCATCGCTTCCCTGTAAGAGAGAGAGCCCATACTGTACATTTTCCCAAAATGAAGAGCTGATGTTATAGAGAATCTCCTCCACACACAGGATGTGACAAAGCTCTAGAGTCAAATTAAACTGTCTCCTTACATTAGTTGCCTGGTCCGTCTTTTTACGAGTTGCTACAGAGCAGATTTGTCATTTTGTATAACAACCAGTAGAAAGCTGTGAAAGATAAAAGACATCTGGACACTGAGAAGTCACCCTCTTATCTTTATCACTCCTCTTTTCTCAAGTATTGCTGTCTTCCTGTCTGAGTGCTCTATATTTGTAGTTTTAGTTCAGGGGTTGCCAGTCCTACACGGTGGCACTTTCAAAAAAAAAACTTGATTGATAGAAAGACAATCCGTCTCAGCCTCATGCAGCTGGTTGGATGTCTGTGGATGGGAGAACAGCTGGAGGTCTGCTTCCCAAAACCAGAGCTGTTTTTTAAGAATCACCTAAGCCCTCTGACCACCCATCTGTATCTATCTTTATCCAGCTTTTCACCCCATTCCTTCCACTCCCCTTTGACCTCTTGCATTCAACTCCCCCCCTCCCCCTTTAACTTCAGAGCCAGAAGGGGAGGGAGAAAGCCTTGAGACTTGTGGTTTCTTTAGCACACAGGGGATCATAAAATCAAAATAATCATCTGAGTCACAGAATTGCAAGAAAAATTCAAATGATTCTGGGAAGAGCTTCCTCTACCAGTCTCTCGTCGGCTCTCTCTGTATGTAACCCGTGTTTCTTTCCAGGAAAATCAGTCAGAGCTTCATAGTGATGTCCAGCAACACCGTTTTTTATTCGAACACAGTTTCACACATTCACACACTGATTTATTTCAATGATTCTAAATTAAAGGACAAGTGAAATGTGAGATAAAAGTAAGCCTTGAGATCAAATGAACCACACCAAGAGTTACAGTGTCAACCAAACATGAAGCACATGAAGCCCGATGGTTGACTTTAGGCATTATGGTCAGGGTAAACATCTGGGAGGCCAGCTAACAACTGACACATTTATTTAGACAATGATCGACTGGCTTTTGGCCGACTGTCTATTGGCTGACTGTCTATTGGCTGACTGTCTATTGGCTGACTGTCTATTGGCCGACTGTCTGTTGGTCTGGCTGTCCAGCCCAGTCACACAGCAGTTTGTGAAATAGTCACGAAATTGAATGTGTTGATAAGTGTACATAGACTCCATTTCACATTTGTTTTATGATGGACAGTACTAAATCAGTTCATAAATACAGTAATCCACATAATTGTGAACTGGGAAGTATATATATAGAGAGAGATGGGTGGGTCAAAAAACACAGGACATTTGCCCAGGAGACTAGTGTTCGTACCCTGTGTGAAACCACAAAGTCAAAGTTGATTTATTTGTCACGTAACTTCCATAGAGAAGTTACGCCACTTCCGGTGTTATTTAAACCCAAATCGCGATCATTTCCTAAACCTAGCTAAGTAGTTTTGTTGCCTAAGCCTAACTAAGTCGATCTTTTCCTAAACCTAACTAAGTAGTTTGTTGGATCACAGGACTACTTGTATGTGAAAGGGGTCACTCATAGCGACGAACCCACTGATAATTATCACCTGACACCCTCAGCTTTATGGAGCATTTTAATGTCTTTCAGCTTATTGTTTTGGCCATCTGGCCCGCATTTTGGTTCACTCTCACTGCTCTCATAGCGTTGATTTCAGCGAAATTCTCTAAAATTCACAGTACGCTACCTGCTCAGCACCCAACAGCAAACAGACAACGTTAGCGTCTAGCTGGCGAACACAGTGGAGCATTTAGCAGCTAAAGAGTCAGATATTTCTAACGGGAGATGGTGGAGACCAAAAACGGAGCTACAAGAGAGTTAGAATTGGACTTCCATTCAGACACAAACACGACTCCAAATGAATGCTGTAAATGTAAATGAAAGTTTCTCCTTACCTGCTGGATGTGTAAATAGGCAACTGTTTGCTAACGAGTTATTAGCTTAAAAGATAATAATTGTCACTATTGTATTCAAAGATCATTTCCACTGCCCCCAAGTGGCCAAAAAATCAGTCTAATGAAATAAAGTAGGGGTATTCAATTAAAATTCCAAGTGGTCTGTTTAGAGAAAATATCCTCAATCAAAGGTCAGTAACACCATAATGTCTAACCTGTGTGAGATTTTTTATTTTCTGTGTCCTTCTGTGTCCTCAGATTTTAGTCGGTATGTTTGCTCAAAAGATTTGTGCTTTGTCTCGTGGTGGCTCTTCGCATTGCTGCTTTTAATAATCATCACCATCTCATAACATATGACACATACTGGTTTTGTGGGAAGAATGAACATATAAGAGTCTGTCCATTCTTGATTAAAAGCTCTGTTTTCGCTATTACTGACCTCTGTTATAAAGGGTATCAGTGCTGTTCTCCTCCAAATTGAAGCCATTCTTCTCTTTTAATCTCAGCTCTCCTCTCTCTCCTAACCCATAATAGAGATAGATAAAATAAACTGTTCATTCAAAAGTACATGAAAACAAATGCTACTGACCTTCAAGTAGATCTACACTTTAAACACAAACCACAAAACTTCCACTGTGGGATTATAGGAGAGAATCAAGTCTGTTACATTACAGAGCTCAAGTCCAAACGGTGTCTCAAGTGGTGTTAAAGTCAGAGTACAAGCAGGTTAACGCTTGTGAAGTGAATGCATGGATAACAGGATGCTAACAGGAGTCCAAGTCATGAGACTCAAGTTGACAGTTTGGTTGGCTGCGCTACGTGATACAACCCTGAAGGGATCTGTTGAATTTCACAATAAAAACCTGGCAAAATAAGGTTCAAGTTGAGGATGTCCTATAGGGGAATCCTTTACAGGAAGATACACTGATGATAAGTGAAACAGCCTTAGGCAGTTAAAGGCACTAGATAGAAATACAGATAGTCGTGTCTTTTTCTCTTCCCTGCTGGTTTCAAAAGAAACACCATAACACAGGACAGTCCATCCATATAAACAGTTAAGTGTTTTTTTGGGATCCTTTCAAGTGCTGTTTTGGTCTATACCTGAAGTACAGGGTGGTTGGGGCTCTGTTCTTCACATTTTCTTCATCCTCAGCTGTAGTATTAATGCTTACGGAGATGTATTTCAAAGAGTCAGGAGCACCTTTCATCAAAATCGGATCTGCTGGGGATGTCTGACGTATCAAATGCGATTGACAGATGAAAGAACATATAAACAACAAGTGTTTCATGACCAAAATGTAGCGGGAAACACAGCGTGACTTGGCTTTCCAGGAACTCTGCCTGCGTGAGTCCACATTTTTTTATGAGAGGAATGATTCATTTGGGTGTATTTGTGCACGATATTTCATTTACATGACTAGGGGATATACGCCGACTTTCTCAGAAGCAGTTTACTTTGGAGCCTGGAAGGAGGTGATAAGAAGGCTAGAGAGAGAAAGAGGGAGATGAACCAGAGAGTGGTGAGAAGGATCGGGCTTGGGAGAGCGAAGGGCCTCGTGTTTAAACAAGCAGCGACCCCTGCAAAGCTTCCTCTCTTTGACAAATGAGCCGTGCCTCTCCGCAGTGACAGCTGCTGGCCAAACATGACTGTTATTGATAGAAATGAGCCGGTACCACACAGTAAAGGGTATTAAACAGACCGCTAAGAGGCTGTGTGTGTGTGTGTGTGTGTGAGTACGTGCATTTACGCACCTCAATCATTTACCTCTAATAACATATTGATCTTCTGCCCAGAGTAGTTTAAAGCTCTGGGAGTAGCCAGCCTTAATGTTGAGCACACAAGGAGAGGGGAACAGTGGTGTCGGTCTATCTGGACCTTTAAATAATACACTGTATATTCACTATTGGGAAATACGGTCAGTTCCCGTGCGGACCAGATGCTGCTCTAAGGTCATCAGAGCTTTCTCCTACTGCCAGTAATGGTAACTATAATTGACCATTTAGATGAGAAAGCCTCATTTTAAGCGGGTTATGTGGTCCACACGACTGGCAGGAGACTGTTACCAACGACTGTATCAGCCAACCAGCCAGCCAGCCATGGAGGGAGAGGACGGTTAATGATTAGAATCACTTGAGAACGATGAAACTGTTGAAATATTATAGAATGATGTGCTGCTTTGCACAAAGATACAAGTAACAAAATGACAGTCCAAGTCAAGTGTTTCAAGGTGTGTTCAGACTGTATATAAAGGGTTGTGTCTAGAAGGTAACCTGCAAATTGCAAATATTATTGCGAGACTCGCTGCTCGACGACCTACCTTAAGCATTTGGGGGCCTATAGCCTTAACTATCTCACGAGAGCTTCCCAAATTGTGGGTTACCTACTAGACACGACCCATATAAAGTTGAACGACATGACGGCTCCTCAAAAGTGAAGTCAACACATCTTGATCGCCCCCTGGTGGCTGGCTGCAGTATGGCTCATAATTCCCGCCACCTTCATGTTAGTGGATGGGACATGGGCCAAACTAAAAAGTCAAAGTACATGTAGAATACATTTTTCCCAAAGATGGTTTCTGTCATTTTAGGTAGTTCTCATCACACTGATGTAGGGCTGGGCAATATGGAGAAAATCAAATATCACAATATGTTTTACCAAATACCTCGATATTGCGACGATATTGACCATTAGTGCTTTCACAAAATATTTACACAATGAGATTTTTGGTAAATTATTGTCAGTAATGTGGATATAATTAAAAGAAAAATAATAGAACAGCAAGAACAGTCAGAAAATTACATCACTTTATTGTAATGTAGCCTTTAAAACCAGAAAAAGACAACACTTATCACGATATTACGATATCCAAAATCTAAGACAATATCTAGTCTCATATTCCGATATCGCTATAATATCGATATATTGCCTAGCCCTAAGCTGATGTATGTTCAAATTTAAATTTTTCTGATAAGTGTGATGCTATAAAAAGGGGGTGGAACGCCATGATTGACAGCTGTGATTGACAGCTGCTCTGAGTGAAGTAGTCGAGCAGTCCGAGGCTCGGGAATTGTACCAGAGAAGAGATGTAACTTTACCTTTCCATAACCGTCACCAGTCTGTGTAATAGAACATGAGTCAATTTGATAATAAATGTATTTGTAGAGATATTTATGGTTAGTTGTTGTGTCTTTCTAGCCAAACAGCTACCGTGGCGCTAACGTAGCAGCTAGGTGGCTCATGCTAGCAAGCTGCGGCTGTGCTCGGTTTGTGATTGGCTCAGGCAAGTGTGTGGGCGGGACCTTGATATCGCTGATTACTACTGTGCAGACTCTGGCTCCAAATGACGTACAAATCTCAAGTTGGCAGCTCCCTTATCCCGGATATTTTGGCTTCACTTTTGTGAAAGGAAGTAGAGACGCATCATCCATTTATATATACACGGTTTCATTTCTATAGTTCAGCAAAGCAAATTAGAACTTTGTCTCTTTTCACTACCAGACAGTTTATGTGTATTAGTTTAATCTGATTTTCCAGTTAGTGGAGCCATCAGTCTCAGAGGATTAACAAACAATTGAAAAACACTAAAATTGCCAATGAATAGAAGCAGCATTGCATCTTTATACTATTGTGTGTTGTGTGAATATGCATGGGTGAGAAGGATGCATATATGAAATGGATGTCTGCGGGACTCAAATATCAACCAGTCATGAGAGCCATCTTCATTAAAAATGTATATTTGGAAGTGCATGAAATGACCGTTTATAGCACCATTAAGAAATATGAACGTGCAGAGTTTATCAGCCATTAAAGAGATGTGCTGGGTTATCTTGCCCCCGGGCAGTTTTATTAGTGAGGGCTGCACTGAGAGCTTTAATGTCTGAGGGAAGCATTACTTTTTGGCATTAAAATGCAACAGTGGCGCGAAAGATAGGCTCTTAGTCGCTTTAGTATAAACTCTCAGTATCTGTAACTGCATGTGTGTGTGTATGCAGAAGTATACAGTATCTTTTGTGGTCATGTTCACAGTTATATAATACATTGAACAGGAAGTTCTTCCTTCAATAAATCAACTGTGAATGTGGTCAAGCTATTTTTTACCCGGATTATTGTGCGTGGGCGACAGTTGGATGCTGTGTATTACATCTGGGAAATAACTTCAAAAGTCTAGTTATTCCCTACAGTCTTGCACGCTGCATTGCTATCACTTCTGCCTGAAAGCTCTGATGCTTTTATCATTTATTTCTCTCTCCGTCCTTTTATTTTCTCCATTCCTCAAACTCTCCCTGGGCTGCCAACTTTCTCAAATCCTCCACAGTTGCATAAACCACACTTTCAGAAAAGATTTGATCCTTTCATGTACACTGAAAAATCCTTATAATCAACTTATAATTTGTTTGATAGGACATACAATTAACTTCTGCAGAATACAAATCTGCAGTTGATAGCCTATTTGTCCGTTTCCCTGCATCGTACAACATTAGTCTAAATAGTGCTTATTTTTCAGTTTCCACATGAACATATGAGCTTCCGTTGGTTCAATAATATACTATTGCTGAGCTCAGATTTGACGGGAAGCTTTTCTCAGCAAAGCACTTTTCTTATCGCTGGCATGTGGTGCCCCATATGCACTGCACTATATGTCCCCAGATGACAGGGTTTATTTGATTTGCAGCACTCAAGCACAGGTCTTTCAGGACAATGGCTACAGCTTGACGTCAGAGCCTAACTTATATGTACTGTACGGAGGGCGGCGGCCTCAAACTGTCAATACATGTTCTAGATGTTATCATGTCAAAGATTGATTCTAAACAGTAATGTTTATGTGTGTATGTTTTTTTCAGTTATAACACCAGGCTGTACTTTGTGTGCTTTTTGCTCTTTGTTTCGCCTGTCAGGCTACACACAGGCTTCCTTAACCATCTGATTAGTGGAGCTTGTTGTGCAAAGCCTGTCACTGCAGTTTGGTTTTTGTTTTATAGGTCCTGCAAAGTTGTTTTTTTTAATTTACAAATTTAATGGTAGAATAATTCTTATTAATAAAACAAATGTCAAAACTCAGATTCTGGTCTTAACACAATTTTGGTATGTATAATATCTTACAAATCCTATTTTCTTAGTTTTCCTACGAATGTCCAGCAACACGTGTCAATTTCCGCTTGTTATCTACATACAGTCTTTTCAAAATAAACTTCCCTCTTCACAGTAAACAATTTGGTTAGGTTTAGGCAACAAAACTACTTAGTTGGGTTTAGGAAAAGACAGACTTGGTTGAATTTAGGCAACAAAACATCTTGGTTAGGTTTAAGCAACAAAACTACTTACTTCAGATCCTGGTTTGGCTTAAAATAACTCCGGAAGTGACATAACTTACATGACAAATAAATCAACATCGACTTCTGGTTTCACACGGGACACAAACGCCTGCATGAAAGTCTAGTATTTTTTGACCTGCCCATCCACTCCGACCTCTTCCGTATGTGGCGTTCGCAGCTCTTTATACTTCCTAGTTCATGATTATGTAAATGACACACAAATTGATTTTGTGGGATATACACACACTACTTTTTGTAGATAGCTGGTGTATGAGACCAGCCTGAGAGTAATTACTATGGTTTTAGGCTTTATAGGGCAGAACAGTGATAAAATGCAATTTACCAGCTCTGCCTTCTTTATAGTTTGAATAATGTCCCAGTCTAGAGCTTTAGAGACCCGGTGTAGGCGTGCATGGAGACAATATAACTGTTGCTCAAATCACTGTTCTGCTGGTGAGAATACCAATGGCTCCTGGATGTCTTGAGAACCAAATCTGGATCTGGAGTATTGAGAATTCAGGATGGAGAAAGAGGGATTATGGCTGGCTGAATGGATTCATCAAAGCAGAGCTCTAAGCCTGGAACGCTCCATGAAGGCTCTGAACGGCCCTGAACGCATGTTGAAGTAGAGGAGAGCAGTGGGCCAAAAATAGAAAAGGCAGAATATCCCCAGTCACATAGATGGATTACTTACCAAACCTCCAACGCTTTGATTAATACAACCTAAACCATAGTAGGGTTTTAAATGATTGTGTGCCCTTCAGAGAACCTATAGTATAATAAGTGAGATCATTATGAGTCTTAATAGATGGGTAACTGTCCACCTCCTCTATGAGATCCATTTCAGTAATTTCATCCCTTAAAAATGTGTCGCTTTAGGTCCCCTAAAAGTAAAAAGCAAATATGATCAAAAGTCAGAAATCACACATCTGACCCTCCAGGAATACCGCTACTAAAACAGAAGTCAGTGGTGATTTTCTTCTAATACCTCTCCTCTCTTCTACCCATTGTTTTTCTCCCCAGTGAGTACCACCTCTTCACCAGCTGCACGGAGACAAAGTCCAAACACGTCAGCTGCTACTGGCCCAATCCGCTGGTGGAGGGCTACATCATCCGCATACACAAGCACTTTTTCTCCAACTGCACCCAGGACCATGTGGTATGGGTGGACCCACCAGACGACACGCTAACCATCCTCATCCTCATCCCTGTTTTCCTCACGTTGGCCATGATTGCCGTGGTGGTCTGGTGCAGCAAGAGGAGTGACATCCTGGCTTAGGAGGAGAGGAAGATGGAAGAGGATGGAGTTCAAGGTCCCAACCTCTCCACTAAAACAATACTGTACAAAGGAGTGCACAGAGGTTTTGGGAGGTTGCTTCAGTTGGTCAAATTACCCCATAAGTGGCGCCATGAACCACCTAAACTTCCTGTGGAAATGAGGAAAGCAGTGCCTGGTAGTACAAAGTAGTATTTTCTTTAATATTTAATATGTTAACTGTGATTTTTTCCCAGTTCTCACTCTGACATACTATCGCTCAACATGTTCAACTGTTCCACACATGTGTTAATGCTTAACAGTGGAATATATGGTAAATACTTATTTGCTTGCTCGCGCTGTTAATATGTAGCTGGAGCCAGCAACTGGTTATCTTAGCTTAGTGTAAAGACTGGAAACAGGGGGAACATAACCCCCTGTAATATTGCAACGTGTCGCATATACACTTTGGTTTTTGTACAGATTAAACAAACAAGATAGAACGTGTTAATTGCAGAGCTTAAGAGGTGCTGGTAGTTGGATTTTGTTACATTTGGATAGAGCCATATTTCCTCTTGTTTCCAGTCTAAAGCTAAGCTACGCTAACTGACTGTAGCTCCTTATTTAGCGATCACACATGAGAGTGGTATCAATCTTCTCTTTTAACTCTCGAAAAGAAAGCGAATGAGCCTATTTCCCTCATTGTTGAACTATTCCTTCCAGAGGAGTTAGGTCGTTTGATACTGACATCACTTATTGGGTAAATTGACCAGTGGGACAATCGACCAAAACTTGGTTCATCCTTTAAAGCTCATGGGTCCGGATCGTTGACCGCGGGAATTATTGTCAGAGCACTGAACCGTTGCTGAAGGCCAAAGTATCCACTAAGCATCAGAGGCAGTGACTGGAGTCTAAACTGGTGGGAAATGAGACTCTCAGAGGAAACCACTATTTGTTAAATATTTTAACAGGATACTGTGTGATGGCTTGGATTTAAAAAAAAAAAAAAAAAGAAGCCAAATCTGGATTTAATATCGATTCTGCAAGTTTTATGTTACTGTTGAGTTACTGAATGGACTGTCACCACTGGAAAGGATACACTGGTGTGCAATCCAAAGACAAGGCAACACTATGATTCATATATTTTGGGACATTAATGTCTTGTGTGACTACCTAAGCCTCAAGGGACCGTTTTATGACAGTGTAACTTATCAGATACTGTTGAATACTGTTAATACTCACAAGGAGGGGGTTCTCAATGGAAACAAAGAACAATGAACTGACATTGAGACCTCTACTGTACAGTCATGCTCTCTGTCCGTGCTGTCTACTGTATCTGCATTGCCTCTCCAGTGTTACTCAGACACACTGACGCTTTGAAGTGAATTCCTTTGGGGAAAGGCTTGATTTAATGTACGCACTTCATTGGTTCTTTGAACCGCAGTCCTCAGCAGCAACGAGGCAAACTAAACCAAGCACTGCTTTTTTATTTTCTTCCAAAGCATCAAACTCTGTTTGTCAGCCCTCACCTGCACACTTTTGTCTATGGAAACTGATTAAATCTCTCTTAAAAGAAGTGGTTGCTCTCCTTCATTACATGAACAAAGCAAGTAGAAAACCAACCTTCTAACTAAATTTTTGCGATGCAATGTATCTTAGCTTATGTCTGTGAATTGATGTTTGAGTGTTTTGCAAAACCAGAGGCATCTGCTGTCTGTTGCCTTCTGTTTCTTTGATTCAACTAAAAAGTGTATCTCTTGATTAGATGAACTAAAATTACCGCCTCGCAGTTGTATGCCTCCGCCAACCAGTCAAGTTGCAATTTACATCCATGTCTGTCCAAATTGTCATCACTTCATCATTTTATCCTGTTACACATTTGTGTGAATTTGTCATAATAAGCATACGAATTCTTGAGGTCTGGCCAAAAATGTGTTTTGTGAGGTCACAGTGACCTTTGACCATGAAAGAATCTAATCAGTTCATCTATGAGCCAAAGTGGATGTTTGTGCCAAATTTGAAGAAATTAGCTCATGGTGTTCCTGAGATATCACGAAAATGGGACGGGCGCAAGGTCACAGTGACCTTGACCTTCAACCACCAAAATCTAATCAGTTTATCCTTGAGTCCAAGTGGACGTTTGTGCCAAATTTGAAGAAATTCAATCCAGGCGTTCCTGAGATATCACGTTTACAAGAATGAACCGGACGTACGGACGTACGGACAACCCTTAAACTTGCACTTATAAACCACTTAGATGCCAAAAAGCAGTAAAAATATATGTCAGATTGCTAGAAACCTCTCAAAAATATTTCTTTGGGTGCTCCCTGCATCATTTTAAAATTACACAACATTTAAGAATTAAATTATTATGCCATTAAACTTTATATTAACTTTATTTTATCTTTATATAACTTGATATTTCTATAATCTATGTAAACAAACAATGCCACCTGGCTCTACTGGCCTCCTTACATTGTATTTTACCAGGTTTGATTTGGCAATATTGTTTCATAGCACAAAGATTCAAACGGGGACACTGCACTAAAGAGGAAGTAGCATGTCTCTCATCTCATCTGCTATCCATTAAAGAATCAGGTACTAATGATAAAGTTAACAATGTTTAAGATTTTCATAAAATCAAACCCCATTTTTCACACTATTTATGGTTGCAATTATTTAACTCAATACATTTACATTCTGTAACTACCTCCATACACTAGTTTTCATTGTTAGTGGCGGAGTCCGCCATTCCCATGCTGGATTCAGACTGCCTTCCTTTAGTTTTCCACAAAACACTTTAGTAGCATTGTTTTCATGTAACCTACCATTGAAAGAGGTTCAGCCCAGCATAAGGGTCATGAGGTGCATAAAGCACGATTCAAAAGTCATCTACAGTAAACCAAACACTCACATGCTCCACATTCAGTAAGTGTCATGATTCATCACAAGGGCTGCAGGTGTTTCCTTCATGAAACAAACCCGCCTAGAATTTGTCCGGTCTGAAGTCGTCCAGAAGCTGCCACACCCACCTCAGCGGTCCCTGCTTACAAATAAAACCTGCCTGGTTATCAGAGGTATTTAAATGTGCGTGTCTGTGTAGAACTAAACACCCATCACTGTCAAAAAGGGAAATGCGATCATTACCGGCTTGCATTGCCATTTTTGTTTTAGCATTTGAAGATATGCTTGCTGAAATATTTACTGTGGATAATATTTAAGGTCACAATTAGACTCAAATCAAAGCTAGAGCTATGCTTGCTGTTCCAGTTTGCTTTTTGATCTGGAGAACAGACCATAAAACAGAAAAACTGGCACAAACACCCAAAGCTGCTGACACATTCAATCTGTGATCTAATCCAATCTGCAATGTGCCGTAGGAGCGTGAAATTAAGCTTTTCTCAACTTTAATAAACTTTGTTCAGCGACAATAACCTGAAGAAAAAGTTTACAGCCTCACAATTTCTACGACAAACGCACATTTGAAATGATAGTAAGGTTACAGTATGACAAGGAAGTGTCATATTAACAAGTTTTAAAGTCCCTGGAGGAACCCGTGCACCCATTTTCAATGTTATCAGCCGATTGAATGGGCGTTGTCAGTGGTTATCACTACAATTCTAATGCTTCAAATGGGCCAGAGTGCACGTACTGTACCAGGTTGTGAAAGTGAAAGTTAACACAGTGAACTGACACAAAACAACTTTAGGTTTAGGTAACAAAACTATTTGGTAGGAAAAGATCGTGGTTTGGGTTAAAATAAATATGATTGTTAGGTAACCTACGTATCTTGGCGTTAGTCAAGTACATACATTACGTAACAAAAGTACGGCAAAATAAGTCAACGCCAAATTTCGGCTTCACACGGGACACCAACAGTGCTCTCCTGGGTGAAAGTCCTGTGTTTGTTCATCGCCCTCGACCACCAACCCAAGCAGAATTTGTCGCCCTTACTACGTCACTTGACTTCCTCCTTTGTTCCTGTCATAATAACTACAGCCACTAGAAGTTGGTGTGGTCTTGTTGGATTCGTATGGGTGTGAATAGATGATAACAGCCTTATCCAACCTTTTAGCAGGTGTAGCAGGCCCCTTCTAACCCTGAATGGATTTTGCTTTGCCACTTTCTGGTGTAATCAGTCCATGGTGATACAAAGCCAAAGAGTTGCTGCATATTGAAGTAATCATATTTGCGAGTTTCCAACTTGTAAATAGCGTTCACGTCAACATCTAAGTTTTAAGTATGACAGGGAAAGTCAGATATTTCTGAAAGCTCCCATATCCGACATGACGCTCAATAATACGGAAAGTCCTTAATAGCGGGGCAGTTAAGCATAACAATTGTGCGTTTTGCAATAAAAGCAACAAATTTGGCACAGATGTAGGTTTATATGTTATGAAAAGATATAGATATCGAAGCGCCGACAATTTGGCCCCTGTGCGCCGTGGCAGCCATTTTTAAAAATGGCCGCCAAATAGGTGCTAAATATTCCAAAATGTTGCAGAAAACTGATTTTATGACTCTTAATGATTTCCAAGCTTGGTTCAAGCTGATCAGATCAGATGTCAGAAGATCACAGACATGTTTTTTTTTTTTTACCTCTTTATTTTTTAAGGGTACTTTTTAAAAGCTTTAAACCTGAGAAAAACGCAAAATCTGAATAAAAGGAGCAAACAAAAAAACATTTACTTATGTCAGCTAAATCTGTCGTTTAAAGTTTTAACTCTCACATGATCAACTTTTTGACTTAACCGTCTTGAGTTGTCTTCACACCCACATGGTCCAGACAAGAGGCCTGATCAGGCACAAGAAAACACCTGTGTAGGTGTAGGCCTACCAAAGGTGTGTAGGGCCTTTATACAACAAATATCACTTTAAACTTGTTTAAGGTCTTGCTGACTCATATCACATTCTAAATGCTGTCTCTTGCTTTTTTCCTGTTCTTAGATGAGGTGAAAAACAGAGAAAGTACGACTTCTTTCACACTCCAGAGAAAATGTGCATTAGGAAACTGATTCGACTTTGTTCTGTCACAACAACTCAGAAGACTGAAGCCCTGAGAGAGTTTACTCTGTCAAGCATATGAGTGCGTGCTTTCAGACTCAGACATTATTCTTATTATTAAGACATCAATATTATCTCGACTTATACAAACAGCCAGACAGCTGAATCCATGCCTGATTTGCTATGTGTCTGTGTAAACCTTCGAAACAATACAAAGAAAACCCAGCCACGCAGTTTCAACTCTTATCATGGCATCATGTAAATAAACTCAGAGTCAAACAATGCAGTCATCACTGTCAGTGGGTGACGGTCAATGATGTTGACATTGCTGTCGAGTCTGGACCGCGAGGCACAAAGCCGGAAAAGACAAACTCATTGACCACAAAACAATCACAGTATCATTACGAACTCCACCTAAACAAACAAACGGCAAGATATCGGGCAATATTTATTCCATCTGAAGCTGTCCAGGAAGAGAAACAAGAGCTTTTTGTTTCTTCTGAGAGGCCAAACAACAGGGTTTAGAGACACAAACAGAGGAGACAATAGTTCACTCTGCGGTGAGGGGACACATCGCAGTGCGGTTGCCCTCGAGGATGGTTTTTCTCAACGCCTCCACGGCCAGCGTCTTGGAGGCAGGAAGGATATAAAGGCTTTTTCCCAGAGTTGACAGAAGAATACAGGGAAGTGGGTTGACCCAGCGGTTTTGACCAAAAGCGGTGCAGGAAGTGCGAAAGTGCCATGCTTCCACGCAGGGCTGCTCTGTTGTGACGGGTGAGCTGCTATAGCAAGGCACAAAGCACTGTGGCTCAACTGTGGCTTTTCAAGGTTGATGTCTATATCTGGCATTTTCTTATACTTATTTTAAGCTAACATTGTAAAATTGAAACAACTGAATTCCTGCTTAGTATTTTTTCAAACATACACAAGCTTAAACGGCTGGAATGTTAAACCATGCGCCATGAAAGCTCAACAGTCTGCAGGTTTTCACTCATCACCTCAGCAGGTGATTCCACTGATGAGTTCATCTCTTCCACCTGAAAGAAATCAGTGAAACCAGCTGGTGGAGTGTTTGGTTGGAATAAAAAAATACTGTTAAGAGACTGTTGGCCTTCTATGGCACATGGTTACCTGTTCCTGTTATATGAAATCTGATTAAAATGCTGCATAAGAATGAACTGGCAAGGAGGAGCCTTCATCATGTCAGATATGGTTAATACTGAGAATCATTTATCTCACATATCTTATATAGCCTATACATATACACATATATATATTTCCCCAACATTTATTAAACATGAAATATGCAGCCCAGTTGCACAGCAGTTGATTTATTTGTCACGTTGCTTCCGTACTTAGGTTACGCCACTTCTGGTGTTATTTTAACCCAAACCGCGATCTTCTCCTAAACCTAACTAAGTAGTTTTGTTGCCTAAGCCTAACAAAGTCGATCTTTTCCTAAGCCTTACTAACTGGTTTTGTTTTGAAAAGACTGCATTGGAAATTGACATGTGCGTCACGTGTTGCTGGATATTCGAAGAAAAAAGTATGAAAAATATGTTGTTTTGAAATCGAGCGTCACGAAAAAAAAGGGAAATTCGTGTTTATGTACAAAAATCAAATAGATTACATTTCGTGACTATTTCACAAACTGCTGTGAGACTGTGTTGGTATATCAGCTCAATGTATCACCAAATCATTATGTCAGTCTAACCCTAGACTGCACACAGACACACACCAGCACACAGATATGTCAGAATTTCAGGTTTTCCATGTCTCATTATAAAAACATCTAAAGACATGTCACAGAAAGAAAAACAGGTGTAAATAATAAAATGAACAGTGGCTGAATTCCATTTAGCTGCTTCAGTTTCAGGGTCCTGATATTGCAACATCCCAACTTGTCACATACACATATGTGACAAGTTGGGATGTCACATATTTTCAGTCGCAGTAAACACATACTTTACGTTGTGAATGAAACAAAACCACTTAGTCATGTTATGACTTCATCATGCATTACAGTAGCTCTTCTATTGGATCAGACAACACGGGCCAGCCTTCGCTCCCACGTGCGTCAATGAGCCATGGGTCTGACCCTGTCGCCGGTTCACCGGTTTTCCTTCCTTGCATCACTTTAGGTCGGTCCTGACCACTGCAGACCGGGAACATCCCACAAGAGCAGCTCTTTGGAGATTCTCTGACCCAGTCGTCTAGCCATCACATTTTGGCCCTTGTCAAAGTCGCTTACATCCTTAGCCTGCCCATTTTTGCTGCTTCCAACACAAAGTTCTAAATGTTCACTTGCTTTCTAATATATCCCACTCACTGCCAGGTGCCATAGTAACGAGATAATCCATGTTATTCACTTCACCTGTCAGTGGTCTTAATGTTTTGGCTGATCGGTGTATGAATTGATTCTGTGCTGACCATCATGAAAAAAATGTGAAATACATCAAATTTGATAACTACTGCTGAGCGACTGGGCTGAATTATATCATACCTGAACCGTGTCACTTATCATTTGTCATTACAGTGAAACATTATGTATGTATGGTAGACACAATGTCTAAAGAAAATAAATATATTATATATGTTTTAATGGCTGTTTGCTCCATGAATGTCCTCCTCTGTCCTGTTGTCTTAATCCCAGCATGCACGCACACACAGACATGTTTTCCAATGCTTCTATTTTAGATGCAATGTACACAGTGTGACTGATGACTATAGGGGTCAAGTGGTATGTTTTGGTTGTATAATTAATGGTGTCTTGTACTTGTGTGTGTTTGTGTGTGCAGAGGCCAAGGAGTGGGGGGAGGGGAGGGAACTGTCTTTACACACACATACATACACAAATGGTGGTCTTCTACATTTGCGAGGACATTGTATTGACTTACATTAATTTGATGGGGATTAAACACTGCATGCCCAACTCCACTTAAAGCTTATGACTATGACTAAATATTACCATGACAACCATCCAAAATGTCCTTGCGGGCCCTCAAAAAAGTCAGTTCTCACAAGTAGCCAGACCACACACACACACACACACACACACACACTTTCCCACAGTAAAAAACTCTGAAGCACATGACCCAAACAGGACATCCTCCCAATCTTTCACCCTCTTTAGTTCCCACTCTGCCCCTCCACCCCCATAAACCACTCGTTCCCAGTTTTACATTTTTTTTTCATTACACTTAATGTTGAACGAGCCCACTGGTGCTTTCTTAACATCACCGCAGCAGTAGTTGCTCAATTATCCTGCACAGATTAGCAAATACAGAAATTTCCCATTCCCCAGAGACATCCTTTTCCCCTGCCATTCCTGTCCTTATGAGCTACGGTGGCCTGTAAAGTCAGATCTTTGACGACAGAGAAAGAAGTAACTGATTGATGTAATAAACCACCAAAAGATGATCCGGGAACTTTATCACTTGGACGTCGAGCTATTTTGGCTTCTCTTATAGGAATGAACGGGAGCCCGCCTCCAACGCTGTATCCACCTCTCTTTATACATCCATGACTAAAATGCTCAGTTATGACGGCATTAGCTGATTTTTGACAACGCTTTGAACACAGCTTACATTCTCTAAAAGTTTCCTTTTTTTAAGTTGATGAAAAAGACGATCCGGGCGACATTATGTTCCCTACAAGAAAAACTTGCCATCGCAAATCAGCCCATTTGTGCTCGCAACTGAATTTTTAAATTTCCTTTGGTGGAAATGTTCTCTGGGCTCGCCTAAGCACAATTGTTTTCAAGATCAGTCAAACCATTTGGCTGAAATTGAGTTATATGGCCAAATACTAGATACAGTATGAAAATGGCTGTATCTCAGAAACTACAAGGAGCAGAATCAAGTATTTGTGAACAAGTCACAACTCATAACAAGTTGAATATCAAAGATATGCACATGTATGCAGTGTAAAAAAATATAACTCATATGGAAAACACTTGATAAACACAATGTTAGCATTTTCCCTCTTCTTTTTTTCAAAAATCCTGACTTTGACTATCAATAAAAGTGTGATTTGTCATGCGAAGTAAAAATTTCTACCCCAAAGTATGTCCGTACCTAATTTCCAATTGACCAATTAGAATAATATTATGGTATTATTCCTTATCATATTAAATATAGTCTTTGAGCACAAATGGGTTAGTTGTTCAGTATAAGAACAAAACCAAAAAAAAATCTGCTCCAACGTTTTGCTCCTGCCGCCTCCTTACTTGATCCTCCATCTTTATTTCACCATTTCCCCAGTGCTCGTTCCTCATCACCCGATGTTGACATTTCCTCTCTAACTCTCTAATCCTCTTTCCTGCTTTCACCTTTCTCATATTTTTCTTCTCCTCCTCCTCCTCTCTCCTTTTCCCCAGTGATCCCTTTGCCCTGCTCTGACAGACTCCCCCTGTTGCTGGCCAGATCACAACACAGCTGGACTCTGTCACACACACTTACACACACACACACACACACACACACACACACACACACACACACGCTTGGCTGCAACAGAGCAGCTCAATCCAAGAGGGCATTACTGAATTCATTTGTGCCATGTTATAAGCACAGACATGTTTGGCTGGAGTCACTTTTGGAACTTATTCCAACTTTTGCAACATCTTGCATCAGTTTTCTGATAAACACGGTCTCTGGCTCTGTTTCCGATATTATTTATGTCTCCTTTGAGTATATGTTGCGTTAACATTTTCTACTGTGCAATAAGTCAAGTCAAGTCAATTTTTTTTGTATAGCCCAAAATCACAAATCACAAATTTGCAAGAGCAACACGACCATGGAACCTTGAGAGAGGACCAGATTAATAACTGATAATACTGACTAATAACAAGTAACTGTGTGTGTGACTGACAAGACACTGATGAAGAAATCTGTTTAACAATTTAACTCATACTGACTGTCTCTGCTTTGCAGTAACCCATAAACATATTTATGCATGATTTGTTCTTTTTGATTGCAGAAGTTTTTTGTTTTTTTTTTATAATCCAGTACGACTGGAGGCTAAACCTGGATGCATGTAGTTGTAGAAGCGATTTTCCTCAATCTAAATCTGTAAAACTCCATTAGATGAAATGAGATGAAAGACCAGATGAAATTTTAATGATTTGAAAACTGGGTCATTGCTGCAGTGAGAACGGGATGTGTATACTGTGTAGAGAGAACACACCGACAATGAAGACACGGGCTTATGCTCACTTCCTGTCAGTTTGAGAGGAATCGTATTAAATTCTCTTCCTGACAGATTTACAGGCTGCCAGATGTTTTGCAGTTTCCACGTCTTGTTACTTCTTCGCCGAGTTGATGCGACTCAGTAATCACTCTGCTGGCAATGTGTCCTGTTAGTGGAAGCTTGTATTGATGCCGCTCTGCATGTCTTTAGTATAGGAAAAAGCCTCTGGTGCATGGCAATGGGAGGAAACTAGTGCAAATATGCTTCAGAAGCTCGTCACATGGCTTTACACAGCAGATGCTCCAGTGTGCATTGTTACCATTCGCTATTAAATTTACTGCTAGACTTTCTGTGAAATCTTCATGCAAGGAGGCCCCCCCTTACTGAAATGAAAGATAAGGATTTTTTCACAGAATCACTTGGCAGTAAAGCTTACCTTTCTCAGTAATAGTCTACTAAATTATCTAGTATGTATGAGGAAACACTCTTATAGGAAAATACATTTGTTTGCTGGATGAGAAGATTGTCTGTCTGTTTTCCAGATAGCTGGTGGCAGGGGGTTGTTCAGGCCAATAGGGAACAACTGGCTCCCAGTGTTACTTTAAAGCCTCTGTACACCCACACAGATGTTTTCAGTTAATCTGGCTGATTAGAGCTTCTTTGGACTGTGTGGTATAGACTAATTGAGTGACATCTTCCTGAGTCTCATGTTAGCTTTGTTGAACCTGTTATGGGCGAGAGAAATTACACATTGATCATTCTTATTGGTAGATGGAGATTTGTGACCTGATGAATTCCCATCAAAGCACCACCTACCTTCACTTGAGCAGAGGTCTAATCAGCTAGAATAACTAACAACACCTGTGTTGGTGTTTTGCAGTTTACAACACCCACACACACGCACATTACACCCCACATTTTAGTAATCCTTAGTTGGCAAGTTAATTTACTTAATTTGTTCAATTTGGTTTAATAAAATATGTAAAGCTAGCCGCTGCTTAGAAGCAGGGGAGAAAAGCCAGCCTGGCTCTGTCTAAAGGTGAGAAAATCAGTCTAAAGTCTAAAGCTCACTCATTAACATGTCTCGTTTGTTTAATCTGTACAAAAACTCAGTGATGACAAGACTCCAGAGGCCTGTACTACGAAGCGAGTTCAACAAACCCAGGGTATGTTCTTGTTATCTGGCTTCACTAACCCTAACAACCACGATCCCGCTAAGCGTTCACATGAACGGGGCGATGTTTGCAGCATCTGACCAATCACAGACATGAACAAGTCCACAGTCTGAAAACAGACAGGCAGAGCGAAACATTTTACGAAGGAAGAGTAAACTATATTAGACAAATACGAAGAAGTTAAATACATAATCCAGACTAAAATTAACACAGTTGAAGCTGCCAAATGCAGGAAGGACAGCTGGCAAAAGAAAAAACTCCCCGATGTGTGAATGCGTAAATTAACACATTTATTAATTTAACGGAACTCTCAAAAGTCAGATACAGTCATCTAGATATAAATAGCTTTAAGATATGTAATGGATGGATGGATTACACCTCATTATGCCCATTAATAAAAATACGGCGTGTGTGACTATTTCGACCTTCTTTCAGCTGCGTCTCCGTCTCCGGCGGTGTGAAACAGACTCAAGAGCAAGTAAAAAGAATAAATATAAAAACATAATTCAAAGCGGTAAACACCGACAGCATAAATCCAGCTGTCCTTCATGCATTTGTCAGTTTAAACTGTGTTGTTTTTAGCCTGGATTATGACTGTAACTTCTTCATATTTGTGTAATATTATCATACGACTATGGTTTTTGGTACACATTAAACAAACAAGATGTGTTCATTAATGAGCTTTAAAGCTGTTTCTCATCAGTGCAATGCCAAAATGCAGGAATGCGAAAAATCCGCATTTGAATTTTCCTCATTGACAATTTACCTTCGGACGGAGTCAGACTCTTTCCCTGTTTCCAGACGTTATGCTAAACTAAGCTAAAGAGTGGAATCAATCTTCTCATCTATTTCAGCAAGACAGCGAATAAATGTATTTCCCAAAATGTTGACCTATTCCCTTAAATCTTTTTAGACCAGGCAAGTACATTTCCACAGTGTGCTCTTTATTCTCAGCTATAAAGCCAAAAATAGATTCACATATGAATAAGATAATTTAATAATAATAAAAATGTGTCAGTAGGAAGTGTTTTATGTTTTTTATAGAGAGGCATAAGTGTATCTCGGAGGTATTTGCAACCTCAGAAGTAAGTTTCACTTTTCCGGTGACGTGTTTGCGCCTTGTTGTATTCTGGGTGTTGCATCCTGCTGCTGCGAGGACAAAAATGGATTCAAAGAAGCCTTTTTTCTAAAAGGAGAGTTCCCTCCAGGTCTGTCTTCCTGTTTACACCCATTCTCACACTTATACACGCACACATACACATGTATGTATTATTCAGTTTGAAACCTATACGTACTGACTTGCATTCATATAATATGCGAGTCCGTTGCATGCAAACACTCACAGTTGCATGCTATTGTAAACACACACACCTGGGAAGAGTTCTGTATTCATGTGAATATGTCATGTTATTATTATGATGGTCTTCCTCATGTTTTTGCCCACTGTGTGACCTCCCACAATGCACCAGTACACTAGCTGAACTGTCTCTAAACAGGATTTCCTGTGACATCATCAGTCCCCGCATCTCCTGTTGCATGAAACTTTTTTATTTACATCCAGGCAAAGAATGAAATTTACTGTGGTATGCAGGAGCGGTTTGATTTATTGAGCCATTCATTCCTACCACACACTCACCTTTCTGTAGACACAGAGGCCCGTCTGGCCCCGGGAGCGACTGGATCACAAGCAGGAGACAGAAATAGTGTCCGAGGGCAGGACAAGGATTCAGATGAGTCACCCTGGACCCAAGAAAACAATCCCATCACATAAGGATTCATAGCTCGAAGCGTTTTTCTTTTGTTTTTTGAGGAGAAAACTCAGCTTCAAGAAGATTCCTTCGTTCAAGGTTGTCACTCTATGTAATGTCATGGTGAAGGATGGGGTTGAAAAGGTAAAAAATAAAAGTAGAGACAAGCTGAGAATAAAAACCCCGGACAATTCTTCTTTAACATTTCGGTCAATGCTCGCTGTCTTTTTACAAGACAAAGTTGTGTTTCTTCAGATTTTATTGCCAGGAGAGGTAAGACAGAGAAAGACGGGCATTGCAAGACAAAAAGAAAATATTTTCTTTTAGGGGGAGAAATTCTGCTCTATACTACTTTTACCTGATATCAAGTTCTTACATATAATGAAATGTATATATGTAAAACTATGAAACATAGTTATTTTAAACTGAAAATCAATGTATTTCCCTAAACCCAACTACTTTTGTTACCTAAGCCCAGTGGGCAACTCTGGGCTCTGAAAAGTGAAGCCAATGCTGAAGTGCCTTAAACTTGCATTCTTTCTAACAGCCAGCAGGGGGCGACTCCTCTGGTTGCAAAAAGAAGTCTGATTGTATAGAAGTCTATGAGAAATTACTAGTTTCAAGTCTTCTTCAATACAGCATGATGTTCATTTAGTAAATTATGGTCCCATTTGGAGAAAAATACACGAAAAGGAGGGTATGCTTTTTATGTTTTTTCGTCTTAGAACTTTAACCCTTTCACAGTGTGTTTTCAGTTCATGAAAGTGAATTATAACCTTTATGGTCGCCTAAAAATGTTCGTTCGATTGTACTTAGCCCCACCCTTTCGTATCACTTCTGGTTGCAAATAACCAAGATGGCGACAAAACGTCAGTCCACAAACTATTGGGTGACGTCATGGTGACTATGTCCACTTCTTATTTACAGTTCATATTTAAATTAACAGAAGACAGTGGTCTTGAACTTAAATGAAACAGACTATCACAATAATAAAAAGCGGTGGGATTTGACTCCACAAACCAATGGGTGACGTTACGATGGCTACGTCCACAGTCTATGCCTAAACCTCAAAAAGTTGTAGTTTTGTTGCCTAAACTTAAAGAAGACATTTCTTTTTTTGTACTCAGAACATAACGTTTCATTCAGTTTTACAACGTGTTAAAACGTGTTGCTTTTAAGTTTTGCTTTCACTTTTACAAAGTAGTAGGCGTAGTAGGCCCCTAATGACCCACATCTATGGTGCTTATAGCGACCGATAACACCTATTTAATGGCCTGATAACTGTTGAATCGGGTGGTCTACAGCCATGTTATGAAGTTGTATTTAGGTCGAGTGATGCTTTGAGCTAAATGCAAACTTCAGCATGCTAACATGTTCACAATGACAATGTTAACATGCTAATGCTAAGCAGGCATAATCTTTACCATGCTCACCATCTTTGTTTAGGGGAATGTCATTCGTTTTGCAGGTAGACTTGGTCAAAACCAAAGTATTGGACCAAATGAAATGTAGACGTGATGACGGTGCTAGAGGAAACGAGAACACCAAAGTCAGTAAACCTAATTCCTCTGGGGAGCATGAATGTGAGTATGAAAATTCATGACCAATCCATCCAATATTTGTTGAGATATTTCCGTCTGGACTAAATTGGTGTATTACTGGAGCCACTCTGTTACATGGCTTTTAAAGTAAAGAAAATGTCTTTCTTTCTTTGTCCGTGGATTTTCTTTTTGCTTGAGTTTCACTTGCTATAATGCACTGTAGGTGTTGTCTGTTCAGTTATGGTGACACTGTCTATGCTTCTGAAATCATCCAGGTATTGTATTCATTCCAACATACTGCTTCTGCTGCTAGAAATGTAAAATAAATCACTTTTTCCCTGCAACATCTCAACCCGACATCATGCTCTTTAGAGCATCAAATACAAGAGCTTTTATGAAGCGGCTACAAATTGAGTTCTTCTTTTATGAATTCATTAAACAAAAGCTATTACTTGCAGACTGGAATAGCAAGGAATAAATGGTCAGAGTTGTATAAGTGAATGTTTTTGTCCTTGCATTTAATAACTCCAAGTTCTGCTATTCTCTTTGGGATCCACATGAACCACAAAAAATGAGTCAGTGAATGAGGGTAAACATCATCATTGTATCTCAGCGGAGTTAAAGTGAGGATTCAGAGAAATTACATCACTTTAGGTGCTGCCTGTGTCATTACCCTCCAATAAAAGCCTCATTATACGCCTGTTACCAAGCAACCAGAGCTGCGAGATGGTCACTATAAGATGTTTAGTGCCACTTAGTGTGTATGTGAATGTGCCCTTAAAGCTCTTGGAGCACACCGTAGCTGGGTTTGCTTTGAGAGCGATTGTACAGTAGAAGTGCCTGTAAAACTGCTACAGCTTCAGTATCTATCATTTACTATGGACTCAACATTTTTGCATCTTTTCAAAACATGATGTGTGGAGAATTAATCTGCATAAATTGTAAAGTTAAATTCACCCTGTGTAATTTGAGGAAGGTTTCCATCACAGTAACAGCGTGCTTTGTTTTTATTCAAAATGACAAACTCCCCCTGGGTTAGCTTTTTCACAGCGGAAAATCTGAAGTCTGAAATGTGAAGCCAATGCAGCAGTGCTTTAAAGTTGCATTCTTTCTAACAGCCAGCAGGGGGCGACTCCTCTGGTTGCAAAAAGAAGTCAGATTGTATAGAAGTCTATGAGAAAATGACCCTACTTCTAACTTGATTTATTACCTCAGTAAACATTGTAAACATGAGTTTATGGTCTCAATCACTAGTTTGAAGTCTTCTTCAATACAACATGATGTTCATTTAGTAAATGATGGTCCCATTTAGAGTCAAATAGACCATAAAGCAGGGGATGCTTTATGGCGGGGCTACCTTGTGATTGACAGGTCGCTACCATTTGTTTGTTTGTTCGTTCGTTGTCCGGTCTGGGAGTTGTTTGTGTTTTCGTCTTACAGCTTTAACCCTTTCACAGTGTGTTTTCAGTTCATGAAAGTTAATTGTAACATTTTGGTCGCCTAAAAATGTCTTAATCAGCGTCCACTTGTACTTAGCTCCACCCTCTCTACCCGTCACTTCTGGTTCCAAAAAGATGGCGACAGCCAAAATGCCAAACTCAAGGCTTCAAAACCGTAGACTACAAACCAATGGGTGACGCCATTGTGACTTCTTACAGTTCATATTTAAATCAACAGAAAACAGTGGTCTTGAACGTGAATGAAACAGACTAACTCTTACTAATATGAAGCTGTGGGTTTTAACTGCTTTCAAGCATAAAACAGCACATCCATGTTAGTTTTTGATGGCATACGTAGGTCTCACATTACGTCTCGGCAACACAACAGTGCTCACATACCCATTTTAAAGGCCTCGTGCAAGTGTGTGTGTTTGTGTCCTCATGAGTTATGGTCAACATGTCAGCAGCAGCCTGTGGGTTTTTCATTTAGTATCCTTATAAAGGCTGTAAGGGCTGCTTTGACAGCCAGTCCGCTATGCATACAGAATAGGTTGTACTGACCTACTAGATCACACTAGCACGCACACACATAAACCCAAACACAAAGAGCGAATGCGATATAAGCAATGTGGTGTGAATCACACACATGAGCTATAGGACATCAGCTGGAGGTATGGGTCCCGCAGCCCGCCGCTCATCCCTCAGGGAATCTGCCCGTATAGCTGCCAAGTCTTTGTATCAAGCCGTCAACACAGAGGAAAGGAGAAACTGTCGAGTGTCACAGAGGGTGAAGCAGTTGAAGGTGAATCTGGCCCCTCCAGGATATCTCGTATGCTGGTGCAAACATTGAAACTAAAGTCATTCCTGCAGCATGTTTTTGCATGTAAAAACACTGGGATGTTGGGCATTTGTTTATATTGGTAATTTGTATATGTTTTTTTTTTTTTTTTTTTACAGTAGATGAAGGAGCATTAAATATGCCAGTTTTATATGTGCATGCACAAGCCTCTAAATCTATGAGAGGTCTAATTAGGTGTTTTAATATTTTAGTAAAACAGGATTTTTGCAAGTTGATTAAGGGGGATCTGTTACACTCGGTATGTAAGTAATGGAGTAATTGGGATTGCATTTATTTTTTTAATTAATATATATATATTTTAATGATCAGGCTATAACTCCAATAAAATAAAACTTGAAATGCAATGGAACTCTTGGAACTGTAATGATTTACTGTATGCCTGCCAAAGACTCGACATTTTTACATTATCACTGTTGAAAAAGTAGAGTAGGTGATGAAGAGCCAATTTAGCCTCAAAATGTTTTACTTTTTCAGTGTATTAAAATGTAATGTTTAAAGGGATCATCTGATTAAAAGATACCAATAACACATTTAATACTAAGTATTTTTCCAGTTTTTGGATTAACAGCCAGACAGCAATCATTTAGTGCCGTTAAGTTGCCATGGCGACCGGCCAGCTTCCCACTGGAACTTGATCTTAGTGACATGCAGGACATGTAGTAGTGGGCTACGTGGTTTTGCATACAAAGACACAGTAGAAAGAGAATGAAAAGGTTCTGATCAGAGAATCTGCCCTAAGGCTGCTCTGAATGCACAGGAGAGGATCTGCCATCATCAGTAAATGTTGACATTTGTGTGCATGTTCATGGTGTGATGTTGCAGGCATTTGACATTATATGTTCATATATTCATACAAAGTAGTAAATGACATCTCTCAACGTATCCTCATCCTTACGAAAAGTTATTCCTCATTTGTTGTGCATTTTCCTACGAATGTCCAGCAACACGGGTCAATTTCCGCTCGTTACATGCATACAGCCTTTTCAAAATAAACTTCCGTCTTCACAGGAAACCACTTGGTTAGGTTTAGGAAAGAATACTACTTGGTTAGGTTTAGGAAAAGATCTTGGTTTGGGTTAAAATAACTATGGAAGTGGCGTTACTTCAGTACGGAAGTGACGTGCCAAATCTCACTAAACTCAACGTTGACTTCTGGTTTCAAACGGGACACGAACAGCGGTTGTGAAAACGGGTGAAAGCATTGTGAATTACGTTTGTTTTTGACATATCGCGAATACATTTTTTGATGATAGTCTGCGGAATTCCACGTAGGGAGAAGGTTGGGGTGGTGGATGAGTCGAAAAACAGGACTTTCACCCAGTAGACCGCTGTTCATGTTCCATGTGAAACTTAAAGTCTATGTTCACTTATTTTAATTTATGTCCGTACCAACCTTAATCGTTTTAAGCCAAACCATTTTAACCAATTAGTTTTGTTGCATTTTTTTGTTTTATTTTGTTTCAATTTACATTTACCATGTCTTTAAAACAGTTTGAAACTGTGACTGTAATCTGGGAGAAATAAGTTTCCCTCAAAACATGATTGAGAATGCATTTTAGGTGTATGGGAACATATTTTGTAGGAGACAGGGTTGGCTGAACAGTCTATGAGAACTGCTTACACAAAATGATTTCTTCATGGATGATGTTATAGATCATTATGGATGATCGTTGCTGGCAGTACGCCATGTCCTCATTTCTTTTTCTATCCAGACTCTCCCTCCCTTGTCTTCACTGTCTGGATGCTTCTAGAGCAGCGAATTGTTCCCTGATGTCTACGAGAGAGAAAGACCATCAGAAACACAGAAAAAAGAGACTCAAATGATTCTTTATTCTGTCAGGAGGAGTATGAAGATCCGTGCTATGTATTTTATTACCGAACATGACCTGAAAGCTAAATGGCTTTAAAGTGTTCATGACAAAGGAATAACTACTTTCCCCTCTGACACGCGGTGAAAGCAGGCCAGC
Organism: Sebastiscus albofasciatus; assembly: GCA_916701655.1. Lineage (NCBI taxonomy): Eukaryota > Metazoa > Chordata > Actinopteri > Perciformes > Sebastidae > Sebastiscus > Sebastiscus albofasciatus. The sequence goes on from CAKAOI010049156.1 coordinate 59,720, forward strand.
AGCTTGAATTATTGAGCAAACAGTGTTACAGCGTAGGACGACACGCAGGAAAAATAAAGGTTTAAAGGATGGAATCTCTAAATGCGCTACCTGTGGCATTTATAACTACTACCACTGTTAATTTAATTGTTAAACTTTCAAATTGTTACCACACCTACCCATCACCAGGACTTGTTTTAATCCGAAACAAAATTACATTTTCACTGCATGCCAACATTTCTGTTCCTCCATTTGCTCCAAAAGACTGCTGATGGTTCATGCTGTAAACTGACTGTGCGTTCCAATACCCATACTACCAAACTATTTAGTATGGCAGAAAAAGATTTAGTATGTCCCAATACATAGAATGACAAATGCAGTATGCCAAAAATACCAGGATGTACATCCGGTCATATTTTACAGTATGCAAGCCAGCATGCTTTTCTGGCTATACTGACCCACAATCCTCTGCACAGCGGATATATGAGCAAGAGGGTCAAAGTTCAGGGCGCAATGTTATGAAGAAGTAGTATGTCCCAAGTGTATGCATACTGCATGCAACAGTACGTACTTTGTAAGGGCAGCTGTATCATGGTCCTGGATTTTCGTTGTAGTTTGTTTCCCGTTTTATTTTGAAAGGCACTCTCCTCTTGTGTCTGGAATTACTTCCTGTCTTTCTGTATTACTTTTTGATCGGCTGCCCCGCCCTGATCAGTTTCACCTGTCCCTAATTAGCTCTGCACTCGCCTCACCAACCCCCTGTTCTCCCCAGTTAGTCACTATTTATACCATCTCAGTTCCTTTGTTCTTTGACCGTTCTTCTTTCGTCATTCGTTTGTTTTGCCTGTTACCTGTCTGCTTTTTGGACTCTGATTTTCAGCATTTTGTTTATTAAATCATTAAAGAGCATCAGTCTGCTTGTTGTTGTCTGCGTTTGGGTCCTCCATATTTGTACTGCTCTCCAACATGTGACAGTACGAACCGATCAGAAATGGACCTGGCAGACACATTTGAAGATGAACTGTTCAATTTGTCCCATTCCCTCATGTGCCTGTATGGAGAATGGAAAAGAGCTCCTAGTGGGTGGTACAAAGAGACTTGGCTGAAGCTGGCACGCCAGGAGGTATCCTCTAAGCCATGGCTAAGGAGTTCCTTATCTGGCTGGCTTCCCGACTTTATAAACAGGCCTGCCTCCCAGTCAGTTAGCTTGCAGACTGCTAGACTCAACCCTGGTTCCCTGTCAGCAAGCCTCCTGTTGGCACCCCAGCATGCAACCCAGAGTCACCGCTGCCCTTCTCGCCAGTTCCTGAGTCTGGGGTCCCACCCGACATCTTGCGTGTTCCGGAGTTGGGGTCTCAGCTGATGACAGGTCTGTTCCTTAGTCTGGGTCTTTGTTCTTTGTGGGTTTGTCTTTCCAGCCCAGTCGCACAGCAGTTCGTGAAATAGTCACCAAATTTAATGTATTGATTCGTAGACATGAATTTAAATTTTTTTTTTATGATAGTCAGCACGAAATCAACTCTTGTGTAATCCACGTAATTGTGAACGGGGAAGCGTAAAGAGCGGCGAAACCGTGTGAAACCAGAAGTCAAAGATGATTCATTTCAGTCACGTCACTTCCGTACTTAAGTTACTTCCAGAGTTATTTTAACCCAAACCACGATCTTTTCCTAACGCTAACTAAGCTGTTTTGATGCCTAAACCTAACCAAGTTGATCTATCCCTAAACGTAAACTAAGTAGTTTTATTCTGAAAAGACTGGAGCGGAAATTAAGCATGGAAAATACATTGTTTAAAGTCGTGCTGAGCATCACGGAAAAATAGGGAAATCCGTGTTTATGTACACGAATCAAATAGAGTAAATTTTGTTAAAAATAGGGGGAGTCCAAGGCACTCTTCTGGCAAACATATAAAAAGTCTTTATTCAATTGGCTATTTCATGATGAGATGCTAAAAACAATGCTGCAGTAACATTTCATCATGAAATAGCCAATTGAATAAAGGCGTTTTATATTTTTTTGCCAAAAGAGTGCCCTGGACTCCCCCCTATTTTGACCCTTTGTGTACCCCAACAAAGAGCACCTTCATCACACCAATTTGAACTTCCGAGCACTCTGGACTTTTTCCCTTTTTCGAAGAGTAAATTTTGTGACTATTTCAAAAACTGCCGTGAGACTGTGTTGATCTTTTGTCATTCTTGGAGTTTATTCTGCCCGTTACCTGCCTGCTTCTTGGACTCTGATTGTCAGCATTTTGTTTATTAAATCACTGAACAGCACCAGTCTGCCTGTTGTTGTCTGCTTTTGGTCCTCCATACCTGTTCTGCTCTCCAACACGTGACACTGAGATCTTAAAAGAAAAGCCTCTCATAGATCTTAAAACAAATTGGAATATAATGTGAAAATAATCACTGTAGAAATACGAACAATTTGAAAAAAAGGTATCCTGGCAAACTACAGTAAATCCTTTTTTTCTTTTTCTTGTATCTCAAGGCTTCTGTAAACGTCTGCTACAGCAACAGCTGATGTGGTTAAATTGAATCAGTCTCAGCATGTAATGTGTCTTCTTGTGGCTATGAGAACTGTCACTTACGTTCGGGACATGAATACATCCCACAGTCCTGATTTAACGCGGCCCTTTTGCTCTAGAATGAGTCACATTTTAGCCGCAGCGTCTGAGAGGTGGTTGTGATTTTGTGAACACGGTGTTGCCTCATCATTATTCCACTGCTTCTAAACGGTCTCAGCTGTGATTTTTTTTGTCAGTCCTGAGCTTCCGGACATGTCACGAAAAGCACTCTGTGATGCCAAGAGAACAACTTATCATTTATCAAGCCGTCAGAAGCTCCTTTAATCTCATTTAGTACCCTGCTGCGCAGGACATTTGAGCCTCTTTGAAAATTAAAATTTGAAGATGTGCATAAACAACGAGCTGCGACACGTCTGTCTGTGGCAGCCTGAGGATCTTCACACGGATTCACCAGTCTGCACACTCAACCCCACACAACAGCTCTCATTATAACAGTACAGTCAACTGCTCTTTACACAGATTATAGTTTATCTGATGCTGCAAAGCCAGCTTCACTGTGCTGAAATGTTTACTTCTGAGAAACATCAGCACCATAATTTGCGCTCACGGCCCTGGCAGAACACAACGACGTCAGCCCTGAAGTGTTTTCAACAGTGACACAAGATGGGAAGATATTTCTTGCCCTCGCTTTGCCTTTCACATCATAAAAGACCTCAGTCACTGCAGACTGTTTTTATGGACATGGTTTAGCATGAAATCCTCTTTATCTTGTCTTTGGGAACAGGAAATAAGAGCGGAAAAATACAGCTGAGGGCCAACAATACACAGGATAAACAAAGCTTCTGTTTACCAGCATGTTGATTGGCTTTTTCCATCCCAGTGAGTAATGATGTCTGAAGGCATGACGCAGATTCTCCGGTCTGAGGGTCAAAACCGCCGCTGACCTCGTGTTGGTGACACTGTCATGTTTATCTTTTATCCTTGTTTTAATGTCTATTTATCATTTTAAAACTCAACAAGCTCAGAGTGAATGGTAAACACTCTGGGTTCACACCGCTGGAGATGACTTTTCACTACTTCAGTATGGCTTCATAGAAATGTGATTCAACGAAAATTTCGCCATAGCACATGGGGGAGAGGACACCAAATGATTGATTGACATTTGGTCTGATGACTTTATGAAGAGTGAGTTGGAGAAAACTAAAATTATTTTCCGAGAGGATGAGACAGAAAGAGAGAGCCCATCTACAAACCAATCAGTAGCCGAGTTTCCATTCACATTTTTTTATGTGCATTTTGCGGGTACTGTACACATTACTGTACTGTACTTTGTAATATGTCTGTTGTCTACTTCTTCTTCTACTCTATTTACTGGTGGATTACAGCCATGTGTAGCCTACAGTGCCAACTTCTGACCAAACTACGATGTAGACGAGTTTATTTGCTCCAAATCAGTTGATGAAAATGCACCTAATTCATTTTTTTTTTGCAACATTTCAAAAGCTTACTTAAAATTTGCTTGACAATTGAACGGAAACATGGCTAGCGTCAAGTATAGGGAGACGCAGCTCCTGTGGGTGATGACAACAGAACGAAGGTATGTCACGTAGAGTTAACCGGATCATATCTATACAATGTAATAAAAATGCAATCCTTGGTTTGGACTTTCAGGTGTGAAAAGGCCCTTAGATAACATGTCCAGGACTTACACTGTCCTAAATTGGATTGTTGAATAGATCCTTATTTAACTGCATATATCTATGATCCCCCCACCCCCCTCCTCTCTTTACTGTATTGCAGTTCTGGGAAGGATGTTTGGCTTTATCTTGTGTTTAGGCTAAAGGTCCTGTGGAGATTTGTTGTGTATACACACAGATAATGCAGTTTGGTTTGACCACTGGCCTGCTTCCTGCCTGTCGCTGACTGAACTAGAGGAAGACAATGGACCCCCATGGGTCGTCCTCAGGGGGCCCAAACTGTCTGTCTGGTCCTTCCCTAACATGGATTTCTCATGCTTCTGGGCTCATTTGAAATGGTCACAATGTAATGCAGTTGTTTGAAGAGAAATGTTCTGTAAATTGGTGTCGGTTATAAATCAAACGTTTCCTAACACGCTAGACTAAGACGGTGAACATGGTATTATACCTGCTAAACATCATCATGTTAACATGCTGATGTTCAATGTGATCTCATGGGGAGGCCTACAAATAGCACGACATTACAACGACATTCCGCTTGGCATGAGGACGCATTTGAGCCTTTTCATGGGTCATTTGTACGCCACGCAACAAAACTACGGTAACATCCACAGTTAGGTTTAGGCAACAAAACCACTCACTTAGGTTTAGAAAATCATCATGGTTTGGGTTAAAAAAGGTACATAAACTAAGTAAAATATGTACAGAAACAACGTAACATAAGTACGGAAAATACATCACAAACTGCACTACAAAACATATAACGTATAATGTGACAAATGTCACCAACGTAACTTAACAAAACACCTTTCCTGGTTGAAAATCCTGTGTTTGTTGGACCCATCCATGCCCCCTCATAAGTGGTCTTTCTCACTTTTTATTCTACATCACTATCTCTGACAGTAGCGAATTTACAAGGATGCTTTTTCATTGCAGTCAGTACAGACTACATGACCTACAAATGACACGCAAAAATAAATAAAGGCATTATTATTGCTTGCTATTCTTATTGTGTCACCGAGCTGTGATGTTAGTATTTAGCTAGCGTGGGTACATGCAGGATAAGTCTAAACAACTGTACAGTAGGATCCTTGTGGTGGGAAGAGCTTTCATTTGTCATTTCAGCCGACTTACAGCAAACTACAGCAAAGAGAGTTATTATTTATTTCAACCAGGTCTTGCCTGTCTCCTAATTGTCTTCTCGAGTAACTGAGTTCTGTGGCCAGACCACAAATTCCAAACTGAGCGAACTTGTTTTAGATGTGGCAACAAAACCCCAACATCACTTAGTGCAATGTGGTTTTCAGCCTGAGCTGTTCCATGTTTCTGTGTTTCATTTATTTAACATGCCTCATCTACCACGTCTTACCACGACATAGTGAGCTCTGCATAATAAACACACCGCTCAGTTGTATCATCATCAACTTGTAGTGCTTTTCACACGTTTTCTTCTTTTTCTTCCTTCCATTTTTTCTCTCCAGTATTTTTTTCCTGTGGTTTGCTGCATGCTTTCTATTTACTCTCCAGCATTCAAGAGCCAATGATCAATGAGACCTTTAACTCTCTTGGAATAAGGTTCGAATGAAAGCTCAACGGTGTATGTTTGTGATTAATGGGACCTGTGTGTGCAGGCGAGTTCTGCGCGTACAGATACCTCAGAGGTGATTACTAGGTGGAGATTGGTATAATGGGAACTTTACAGGGCAATAAGCCACAATGAAAGTCACTTCAATGTAAGAGACCATGCTGAGAACTACTACTGAATGTTTATTTGGGAATGAGTGGTTGAACAGCCTCCTTATTCTCCTGGCATGGGATTGTATTGCCTCGTGAGTAGAAGGTGAAGTTCCTACTTAAGTGTGACTTGAGTACGTGGTGGAATAAGATCTTGGTGGTGATTTGTGCTCTATGGAGAAATAGTTTTTCGATCGATATCCTCAATCACTCGGAGTCAGAGTGTGTTATTGTGGTGGTTTCATAGATCTTGGTATATAGGTTTTGCAGGATGAAGAGGCACTTTTAAATCTGAAGTTCAGACAGACAGAGAAATGTTTTGAGGCTCTGGGAGATGTGGAACTTGGAGCTGCTGACTCTTCACACTTTAGTTCCATTGGTGTGGATTGAGATGTGTTTGCAGCGTGCAGCGCTACCCAGAGCGACACATGTAAGCGTTTTCTGATGTGGCGCCACTATCAACACGACGACATCGCTGTTTCAAACAAATAAAGCTGTTTTATGATATGACGATGCTATGGTTATGGTTTAGGCACAAAAACAACTAATGTACAGTATGGTAAAGATCAGGGCTTGGGTCAAAAATGCTACTTTCCCTTACAAAAATGCCACATGTGGAATTTACATTTTCACATATGAATTCGATTTTTCCACACATGGGAACAAAACATGGCCCATGAAATCATGTGAAATTTGCCTCTTCACACGTGAATTACACATTTTCACATGTGAATTGCATACGTTCATATGTGATTGGCTTTTCTTCACATATGAATTAGAATTTCCACATGTGAAAACAAAACATGGCACATGAAATCATGTGAAGTGTGCCTCGTCACATGTGAATTACACATCTTCACACATTTCAACATGCAATTTGCTATTTTCACATGTGAACTTAAACTTAAACGTGAAAATAAGATAATGCCACATGTGCACCGGATATTTTCACAAGTGATTGGCTTTTTCACATACAAATGAAAATTTCCACATATGAAATTTACATTTTCACATGTGAATTACATACGTCAATATCTTTTTTCACAAGTAGATTAGAATTTCCACATGTGGAAACAAAACATGGCACATGAAATCACGTGAAAGTTGCTTCTTCACATGTGAAATCCACATGTTCACACATTTTCACAAGGGCTGTTAATGTTAGTGGACATTTGTAGTCATAGTTACAATGATAACCGCGAGTGAAACATTTGGATCAGTTTGGACGGCACTAATAAACAACTTGTTTTGTGTTTAGTATGGAGGACTTATTGTTGGACTGTCCACTCTCAGTCAGTGAGCTGCTGGTTTTAACTCGTTACCTTCACCAGCCCCTCCTCCACCACTCACCATATCGCTCTTCACTGCATGCACGCGTGTCAAAACTAATATTCTTTAATGGACGCTCAAAGTCTCTGTTACACAACCACAGTAATCTAACGTGCTGCAAATATACACATTTCAATTACATTATACTGTATAATGCAATAAGAGAAGCAAGAGATTCAGTTTTAATAAATAATAACCTTCATCTAGAAGACAATGAGGGGAAACATCAAAATGTTTTCTGTTCTGATGTGGGCGAGAAATGTTACTGACTTATTTACAATCCCCATGGCTTCTCATTGTATTTAAATATATAACACACCAAGCAATGTGTAAAATAAACAGACAAGGACATAAATAACGTTCTCGTGTCTGTGGGTGTTTTTAGGATCATGTACTGTATACATTCTTGTCCATCCACCATTAAACTCTGTTTGTGCGTCTTCACGGTTCCCAAAGCTTTTGCAGAAGCTTTCTTGGAAATGTTGCCAGGGAGACGAGGCACTTGTGTGGCGGGAGATGGAGGACTGAAGACACCCGTGAGACTCGACAACAACCGAGGCTCATGAAATGTGCAGAGACGAGATCAAACGTGTGCAATAAGATCTTCACTTCAGTCGGCGGTGGAAATAAACAAACAGAACACGTTTTTTTTGTTTGTCTGCAGGATTGAACTATAGCAGATGTTAATCTCCACAGTATGCTACCCAGTCAAATACACACACAGAGCAAAGCCCAAAATCCTGGATAGTCTCTCAGTTTTTTTATGTAAGGCCAAGCACCACTTAACCTGATTCCATTTTCAGTCCAGAAATGCCCCAGGCCGTCTTTCTTGTTTGATGGAGCAGTGTGCGTGTGTGTATGCTCTGCGTGTGTGTGTACTGTATATGACAGCGGGTGCTGCTGTGTTTATGTTCTCTTCATCTCACCATCCATTTTCTATATCCGCTTATCCCGCTCAGGGTCACGGGAAGCTCGAGTCAATCCCGGCATGCAACTGGTGAGAGGGATTTACAGCCTGGACACTATCACTCTTGACCCCTTGAGCTCTTTTCAGGCTATCAGTGCCTGCGGTCTCTCAGGTTGTCATTGTTCACAGTGTCGGGTCGGGATTTTTCTCTTGTATCGTTAAATGTGAAACATACTGTTTGAAAATATGAGCAATAATTAATAAATCTGATCTATTTTGCTTATATTGAATTGAAATACTTATAGCTCTACATTGCAATACAAGAACAATGCTGTTTCTTTATTTTTATGTCCTCAACATGGATCATCAGCTAGTGAGGATGCTGGACTTTTTACCTGGTACATGAAGCTTTAGCCTCAATCTTTAAGCACAATATCATATATGCAGCCATCACGTGTCATATTCAGTGGTCGTATTTACAGAGTTCTAGTTTTTATGAGTCCGCTGGAACAACACAGTCTCACAGCAGTTTGTGAAAATGTCACGAAATTGAATCTATTTGATTCATGTAAATAGTATTTTTAGTGCATTTTCCTACAAATGTCCAGCAACACGTGATGCACGTGTCAATTTCCGTTCCAGTCTTTTCAAAATAAAACTACTCAGATAGATTTTGGAATAGATCGACTTGGTTAGGCTTAGGCAACAAACTACTCAGTTGGGTTTAGGAAAAAATCGTGGTTTGGGTTAAAATAACTCCAGAAGTGCCGTAACTTAAGTACGGAAGTTATGTGACGATTAAATCAACTTTGTCTTCTGGTTGTGTACGGTACACGAACACCTGTCTCCTGGGCGAAAGTCCTGTTAACCCCGACCTTCCCCCGTGCTTCCCAGTTCACAATTATGTGTATGAATTAATTTCGTGCTGACCGTCACCAAAAAAAATTTGTGTGTACATACACGAATCGATATATTACATTTTGTGATCATTTCACGAACTGTTGTGCGACTGGGCTGGCTGGAAACATTAAAAAGTCAGATGGAGACTGCGTTTTCAACCAACTTTGCGACCATCCATAGCTTAATTGGTGGCATTGCGTTGGACACCGGAGGGAAAACGCAAAAGAGGGAGGCCCAAAACAACCTGGAGGCGAACCATCGAAGGAGAAATGAAGACGAGAGGATACAGCTGGAACAGCATTGAGAAGAAAGCAAGCAACAGAGATGAGTGGAGATCCTTAGTCCTTGCCCTATGTGCCACCAGGTGCAACAAGGACTATGTAAGTAAGTAGCTTAATTGGCTACAGCTGATGAAAAAGCACCATTGTCATTTTGGCCAACAAATGAGAAATTTGCAATACAGGACCCCAGATTACAAAGAATGTAGAGCTGTAATCCGGTTATCATTATCGTTTTAAACTGCATATGTGCACTGCTAGAACAGGTATAGCAACAGTAGCTAAGGGGATGGGGATTAATGGCCGATGGTCGATGTGAAGTATGAGCCATCGGGTTTATATGTGTTATGAGAGTCGCTGAGAATGTGACAAACTAGGGGAAAGGTCCACGTTCGGGGTAGTGGAAGTGACTCGAGCCATATTTGGCGCAGAGAGCAGTTGTTCTTTGGTTCGACAAGATATCGCTGTCAAGTGTTCTTGACGTGTCAAACATCAGTGATGGGAGGAGACCGCTCGATAACCCCAGAAACGCACTCAGCCGTGTGGCATTTAGATTAGATGGCTGGGGAGCTGTGCTTTCTGTCTAACGCTGCTCCAGATCTATGACAGCGTCTGTCGCCTGAGCGCCGCTCATGAATTTTGTTGAAAGTATTGGGATTCTGTGAGAATGCTCATCCTGGATTGCAGCAACTTTGTTTTAGTAGATACAGTAAAACTGTATAAATCTTTTTTTTTGGTAGGGTATAGGCTCATTGTTTTTGTTTTTTTACTAAATTTCCCTAAAAAATACCTAGTTTTTTTTTAAGGACCAGTGCGGTTTAACTTGTTTTTTATGTCCTCATGCCTCCACGCCTTGTGTTCTGCCTAATCGCAGTTTGACTGTAGGCGTGCAGTTTCACAGATTCTTAATTTTGCATAGCATGGCTTGTTTGCAGTATACAGTATTTGGTCCCGAGTGGGAACAATAAAAGGGCAACCTTTTTCTCTCCCAGCACAGATTCTGACACCTAAACTCAGGGTATGTGCTGATACTGAGTACTGATCCGATACCATTGCTTTCTTTTTCTCACATTTAAAATTTGTGTAACAGTTATTTCACTGAGCAGACCTCATGGGGATAAATGAGGCAATATTATGCATCCGGGATGTTGTGGTACAAAAATGGAGTCATGGATTTATTAAGAGAACTGGATACAGCGTTGTAGGTGGGCTCCAGTTCATTCCTATAAAAGTTGCTCAGTGGAGCATGAAGCCAAAATGGTTTGACTGCCGAGTGATAAAGTACCCGGATCATCCAGGCAATTTTTCGCATCCATTGGGCCCATTGAGCAGGCGCAGCAGCGTTTCCTTTCACCCAGCCTCCAAGTCCTCGCTCCAGCCTCGGTCTCATTCACATGAATGGAGGAAGGGAAATAACTCTGGATTCGGCTATTAATGCATTTTTCTAACTTTTAGGACCTAAAGATCTAAATAAGTGCTACTCAAGTGTTCATACTGGGAAGTTTACCTCAAAAAAAAAAAATATCCACTGATTTACAGATGTCTCTTTCCCAATGTAAGTCTATGGCAAAAAGTATTTTTTGGCCCAATGGCACCATGTGACAGACAGAAGTTGTAATTCCATTGTTGCTTCAAAGCCCTGCGCTCTTCCTGGGGGCTTGACCAATCAGGGTTTCCTTATGTCCTATACAGCAGGGACTGTACTGGCAGCATCCTTGGTTTGAGTTCAGTTGGGACTTGTTTTCTCATTTCTAGTCCTATGAAATAAAGAGAAAAGCATCCCACCACGACCGAATGAATCTTACTTATAGCTTGCGGCAATCATTTTTCCTTCACTGAGCGCAACCATGTTTTTTTGTTGACTGATGCCATTATTTTTTTTCCTTGAGCTCGCTCTCTTTGACCTCCATTTGCTGACACATCAATGACGGCGAGTCTTTGTGGGGTAATGGGGTTCACCATGTGTGTTTGAGTGTGTCTTTGTCTTAATGGGAAAACGCACACACATAGAAGCCACAAGGTGAGCTACCGGAGTTACTCAAGCTTTTAATGCTGCTGCAGCAAGGTGCTGTTTACTCACTGAACTGCCCATCACAGCTACAGGATGCTGTGTGTGAGGAATAATAACCAGACAGCACAGAATCCCACGTGTTTGGTCATTATTAATAAACAACCATATAGTGTGTGTTAGTGTGTGTGAGTCATCCCAGGTCGATTTAATTGGGCCAAATGACTGGAGAGCTAATTATACGAGCCTCCTTCTACTAGCTTTCACAAAGTTCTCTTGTTTTTTCTTGTTGCCACATAAAAGAAAACATTAACCAAACAAAACACCAGTTGTATGCTAATAGTAAACTTACTCAGTTTGCTTTATTGTTCCCTCAGGTTATATTAATTCTTTGTTTTCTGATTAGCACATTGTGCTGCTGTCTGGCCTGCAGAGCTTTTGGAAAACAAAAGAATTACTTTCACATTTCTCAGGATGTCGCAGTTGCACTTTGATTGATTTCCATCTTGCGATATAATAATAATAATGCATCGACTTTTAATAGTAGCGTCTGGTTTCCTAATGTTGGGATGTGAGCCAGATGCATTGTTGAACGGATCTGGCGTCCCACTGGGTTTGAGTCATTGTCGGGATTTTTCCTTGCACTCAGAAGGAAATCACTGTGAGGGATTGATAGCCGCTGAAAATTAGATGATAAGGTTCAATTCCAGGTTGAATTAAGGAGAACAAAAGCAAAACTTTTTTATCTTTTAACTCAAAAGCAAATCAGGACCCAAGTAGTCTCCCTTCTCTCCAGTTGCGTCTGAGAAATGGCGCCGTATAGACATACTTTGGTTGAAAAGTTGGCATTATAGTAAAGTATAATCAGTGATATATAGCACAAATTGCTCTACTTTCCTTGTCCTTAAAGGGTAAAAGGAAGATCTGGCCTTTAAAGGGCTCAGCAGCTGCATCAATCTCAGAGAAAGACTTTGAACATGTTTAACATTTGAACCTTTAAAAAGAACACTTCCTCCTGATTATTGTCTAGATAGAGCAACAGATGTGTTCCTGCTCCAAATAACACAGCTGGGTCTCCGGCCCATGTGCAAAAACAGAAAACAAAACACATTACAGTGTGTGTGTGTGTGTGTGTGTGTGCATGTACTTGTGAATGTGAGTATGGGGGTTCCACTCTGACCTAAATACCTCTTCAGTCATTTCCAGAGCTGTTTATTGATTTAGATATCTCATGCATATAAACGTGAGTAATTGTTTCAAGATGGAGGCGACATGAAGCCCGCACACTAACAGTAAAGTGGATGCAGGTGGATGTCCAGTCAGCTTTTGATACAGTAGGCTTATAGCCTATCCTTATCCTTTACACCTAGCCAGCAGTGAGCATGCTTCTTATTTTATTTTCTCTGTAAATCCCCCGTTTTCCTTTCAGGATTGTACACAGTTATTTTCAATAAAGAGTTATTAAAGAAGGGGGGATGCTATCCAAGCAATAAAGCATACTAACTGTCAGTTAGCAAGCTCATGGGGCAATAAGTTCACACAGTTTCTGCAATCTATAACTGTTGTTGTGGAGCAGTTTAAGGTGTCAGTACGCTTGGTGGAACATTTTAGGAAACCTCCATCTCCCACACCTTTCTCTGAGAACGGTCAGGCTCGTGTAGTTTCAGAAACATTTACATGCACAAAAATTACGGAGACCAGACGTCCCGGTAAGTCTGGACTTGACTCCCGGTTTCAAGTTGTGTCCGGAGTCCCAACAAATACCTGTTAAACACTCAAATGTCCCAGTTTGCAACAGTCACTACCAAATTGTCAATCAAAATAATAATAATGTTATACTTGTTTTCAGCTCTTACGTAGACGTCTATCATGTTCTGTCCAACTCGTTTTTACCCAACCCATTATAAAAACAACAGCAATGCACCACACGTCTGAATTCAACACTGATTTGTCAGTATGTGTGTCAATAAATCAATGTGTCGTTGTCAAGGCTGTTGCTATGACGCTTGCGGCTCTTTCTGACAGATCCTGAACGATTAGCGGTCATGCCGAAGAGTAAGTCAGTCTTTTCTGAAGAGCTCCAGGCTTACTCCTTCCTTCGTAAAGTACCCGGCAACGAAAATCTGCACACACTGCAAGAGAACATTTTCGGTGGAAATGCAGATATAAAAGATCACATATTAAGACGACCAGATAGTGATATACAATAGCTGGCAGAGAATGTGTCACAGTTGGCCATTTAGCCGGCAGCCTGCGTTTGTGCACACTGACAAATAGTCAATAGTGTTTAGTCTTGAAAGGCATCTGACAATCAATAATTATTTTACACCTTGTGTTTTGTGTTTACAAAAAACAACTCAAAATACCTGATCATAACCAGGGTATCACTGTGCGTGAGAGAGCTGGAAAGCATCTCCCTCACTGAAGGTGTAAAGAACACACACACATGCACAGTGACAGTGTAAAGGTGGACAAAACAATCCAATACAGGAAGTGATTATGCTTATATTGTGCTTTTACTTTGGTAAACTACTAATCACTCTCTCTCTCTGAGGTCTCCAGCTGCCATCAATCACATAGTTAGACCAAACCAAGTGGCAGGGAAGAGAGAGGGGTGTGGGTAGTGGGGTTTCTTTGTTAAGTTGGGATTGTTTGATGTTTCTTAAGTTTATAATGCTTCCTAGTTAACTTGTGTTCAACTGTATAGTCATGTGTATATTTTGTATACATTAGTATGGTGATGATTTATTTGTAAGTACCGTTAATTCATTCATTTGGTGTGTTCAGGTGCACTTTATTGTTGGGAGGGTCTATTTGCTAATTAGGCCAGCTGGAAAAGGAGCTTGAGAGTTGAGAGCTAATTTGTGACAGTAAGCAGGTTGAATGTCTTTTCAGTCACTGAAGTCTGTGTTACCTGAAAGAAACCTGTTTGATTGTCCAGCTACCTTTTTGCCATTGGTGAGATCGTGATAGTCTTTTCGTCACTTGCTAAAGATCGCCAGTAAAAAGAGCTGAGCTCTGTGAAAAACTGTTTGACGCATCGCCTCATCTTTCAACAAAGTCATCATTGCACCTCACCTGTACAATGATCTTTCAACAAAGTCATACACCTCCATCCCGCCTGGTTTTTCATCCTGGTTGTAAGGACTCAAAGCCTTACACTGTGTCTGTAAACTTATTATTTTTTCTACTATAAAAAAAATATATAAATCATCAAAAATGGGCAACTGACTGGTTGATACTGTATCTGACCTTTAATGCAGTTGCCGCCAGTGTGCTGCTGGTCTATTCTGCTCATCTAACTCTATTGTGTAAAGTACCAAACAGTGCTAGCAGGCTGATTGGGGATGTTGAACCACGCTTGGGGAGATCTTCACTGTAGCAACATAGCGCATGAAGAGTGCTACTACATTAAAGCTGCAAAGCTATTAACTGCACTGACCGCGGTGTAACCCCGCGGAGACAAAAGGAGCGAGGATCAGCACTCACGACCCTTCAAACCAAAAAACGCCTTTGTTCCAGCTAGCGGGAGGGAGACTACACTGAAGCTCTGTGGGATGCGAGCGGCACAGACAGATGGTGTCATCACGGCAGTTTTGTTGTTGTGTGCTGACCCTCGGTCGTGTGGCCATCTATGAGCGAGTATCTGAAAACATTTGCAGTCATTGTGGATATAATTACCCAAAAGGGTCAAATACAGGCTACGTACTCTCAGGAAATATTACATGATGTTGTCATACTAATAAAAACCAATAATTAAAGTGAGAGGCATTGCACTCTAACAAATGTACGAACAGGAATGCAGCACATAAGGAAAAGAGTGTCATTTAGGTTGTAGAACTTCAAGAGGCCATCATGTGGACCACATTCCTATTAATAGTGTCTACAGCATGCTCCGCAATGCATCGGACCGCTCTGTCAGATATTCTACTCGCTTAATTCTCCATGTAGAGGTGGAACCAGCAAGCTCGTGATGATGAACAAAAAAGCATCCAGGGTCCTCAAGGACCTATACACATTTATGAGTTGTTGTTTTTTTTATTAATTTCTCACTTCAGCTCTTCAGTGCGAGTCACTGAGAACGTAATTACAATTATGTTAATTGAAGTTTGACGTTTACAAAATGCGATAAAATGAGAAGTAACTCACAACACAAGAGAGATAGTAGATCATGTACCATGTTAACAGTCTTTTATTCACTTATTAATGTAGGTCAATGATGGCAATATTTGCATTGGGAATGGTTTAGCAAGTCGTGCTGGTGAAGTGAATTGGGGACCTTTTAATTTAGACTTACACTGCAATTTAATATTACGCAGAGGGAGATAAGAGATATTGCATTAACTCATTAGACCATCCATCAATTTTCTCTATATTCTGTTAAGGGACACATGGAGCTGGAGTCTATATGAACTCATTAGTATCCCATCTTAATGAGCTCACTATAATTGCATGTGATAAAACAAGAGCGACAGGGATAGTTGAATTTGCTTGAGAAGATAGTAGCTGCCACATCTAATACGTGCACGTCAACCTCATCTCTCATTTGTTTATGTTAAGTCTCTGTTTCTGAAATGCAAAAGTGTGTTGAATTCATCTTTAATGAATCTGTGGAAGGACATTTAACAAGCTAGCTCAACGGCAAAAGCTGATTTGCGAGCAACTCCGGACCATTCATCAAGTTTCACTATTAGCTTGTGACATTTATAATCCACTTAGTGTCAGCTTGCTGCTTGTTGACTTATGGCTTGATTGGGAAGCAAAGATGCATAAAAGGTCAACAACAACAACAACAACAACATGTTGACATGTGAACCATGAATGAAAGATATTTTTGTCACTTGAAAAAATGAGGTCTAAACTGAAGCATGGTTAAACCGACGGTTTATCCTGCATTGATATACATCAGAGGAATCCAGTGTTATCGTAGCGCCAATCTAGCGGTGTTGCTGCGTCCATACGTAGATCTTTAATGCAATGAAGATGGTGAAAACAATCTTTCTAGCATAAATATGAATGATTGCCTAAAAGACTGAGGCTAATAATCCATTCAGGTAACTGTATTGTCCTTGTACTTCAGTGCTAGCTAGTCCTTGTATTATAAGTATAATAAGGAACAATGTAAGATTAGATGATGTGGAAACACTATGCAAGCCTCTATGAGTATTTGTGATGCATCGACCCACTTCAACTCAGCACCATTTGTGCCGACTTTTTCACTGCTGATGTCCAATTTGGTACAAAACATTTGTGATATAAAATGACTTGCACTTTGCAACACACCTATACAGCATCTCAAAGTGAGGCAGTGGAAGAGAGCGTCACATCTTTGACCTTCACTGGCAAAAATAATTTCTTTTGTTGTGTAAGGTTACTGGAAGAAGTGAAGAATAAAACCTGTGAGGTAGCGATGTTTTGTTTTATGAAAGCTGGTATACCTGCTCCACCTTACAAAGTTTTTGCATACTGAGGTCTTCCAAAGTCAGACAATAAATGTACTTCTCACTGCCCCATATAGATTTTCCTTTGTTTTGTGACAGTGTGAAGATCAGTTTTATTTTATTCACTATTTTTTTGTTCATGTTATTCATTTCTTAAAGAGGACCTATTAGGCTTTTGTGTTTTTTTCTTCCTTCAGTCAGTGTGTTACTGTATATAGTTTTTTTGTGCATGTAAAAGGGTCCTCTCCCCCGCAGAAACACTGCTCCTGAACTGCCTGAAGTCCGCCTTTTCTTCCATAACATGATGATGTCACCAAGTAACACATTTGCTTATTACACGGCGTTGAATACTCGACTCTGATTGGTTTATCGCGGCGTTCTACGGTCTGTTATTTCTTTGTAGCAGACCGTTGCTACGTATAACAGACCGTTGCTATGGGCACTGTTCTGATGTCGGACTCTGGCGGACCGTTTTTGTGTGAAAATATTGATTATTTAAGTAAGTAGCCGTGTAATAAGTGGGATAATGTACAGCTAGCGGGTCATTGTTGTGAAAGAAACCCCGACAGGGTGATGCTGATGTTCACCGTCGAGATGCAGCATTGCCCTGTCGAGGTTTCTTTCACAACAATGACTGGCCCGCTGTACATTATCCCTTACATAATACCTGCTTAGCAGCTCGTTTGGCACGCCCTCAAACAAAGCAGGTTAGAGCGGAGCTGAAGCGGGTCCAAAGAGTTTGGTTCGGTTGACCAATCACAATATAGTGGGCCAGCTGACCAATCAGAGCAGACTGGGGGGTTCAGGAGCTCAAACAGAGCGTTTCAGATGGAGAATGAAAAGAGGTTGGAACATTTTTTTGAACATTAAAGCATGTATTGCATTCTAGTAGAAACCCAAAATACAAGTATGCACCTGAAAATGAGCATAATAGGTCCTCTTTTAATTTGCGTGAGTCATGCTGTAGGGCAAGCATTGTTATTGCATGAATAAACTCTAAAAACCTAGTTGTTATCTGGTGTTAGGAGCTCAATCAGTCATCCAAATTTACAGTGGCAGTAGGTTTCAAGCTTTTGTTTTCATATTTTGGGTTTTTATTTACATTTGGATTATGGACTGCACCTTTAATATATTGGATGGTTCAGTTTGAATTAGAAAAAAGTGAGGAGATGGCAAAAGTTAGAAATAACAAATTGCAAAGCCAATAGACTTCTGCACATTTGATATTTAGGAGTTCAACTGCAAAATACAGATTTTCACACAGCTGTTTGAATCTTGAGAAAGGTGGTTGGCTGAGTCACACCGATCATCTATTAGACTGAGAACAATGCACTTTCTCCCAGTGAGTCATGCTTATGTGTCACACATACAGAACTTTGACAAAGCTCACTGTGGTGGGTTCTAGATAATAGCGGCTCTTGCCACAGTGAGATGAACTGAAGGTCTGTGGTTGTTAATGTTTGGGCTTCATGCCACTAATGAAGTAACTTACTAGCAATTAGCTGGTGAGAGTAAAAAGACACTGACACACACATACAGACGCTGCACATTCTTGCATATCATCAAGTTGAAGGGAGTGAAACCTCAGAGGTCAAGGACTGTGTGAATTTACAATAGCCTGCCACACACATACAGTCAATCATTGAATTCCTCCAGATCACTGAACTCTATCAGACCTAATGTACTCAGTGCTGCTCCTCTAGATTAATAGACTCCTGTTCGAGGGACTCGTGTGTGTTATGATTAAAATGAATGTCAAGAGTTTCATATTAACCATTTCTCCTGCTCAGATCATTCAAGACCTTCTTATTTAGTGAAGCACCACTCAATGGAGAAAGTTTAGAGTGAAAGTAAGATGAGTTGTGGTAAAAGCAGATTTGAATTCACTGTGTCATCATTATAGTAGTTGGTATGCACCCATCGCCTGCGGAGCCACCAACACCCCAGAATTTAAATGCTGCCGACGTCATGAAAACTTGAGAGTTGCCGTTTGAGTTTTAACAGACTTCCTGTAGAATTATATAACATCCACACGGCTGATGGTAGATGGTTCGGCAGCCTAGCACCCAATTCATCCAATCAGAAAAGCCTGATTTGTATGGGACTCATATGAAGTTACTGGAGGACAATTATATGGTACCACTTTCTGATAAGGGTTTTTTTTATCAAAATTTGGTGACTCTTCATTTTACAGTTCCGCAAATTTCATTGTAATTAGGTGATGATTAGCAAGTAACCGATTTCAAATTTCTTTGGAATTACTGCCAAATTACCCCAATATTTACCTCAAAATTTATCGAAAAATTACTTTATTCGTATATATCCCAAGAAATCAATTTATATGTAATCCACGTAATTGTAAACCAGGAAGTATAAAGAGCGTCAAAAAATACCGCTGTTCGTGTCCCGTGTGAAACCAGAAGTCAACGTTGATTTATTTGTTGCGTAACTTTTGTACATTACGCCACTTCCAGAGTTATTTTAACCAAAACCACGATCTTTTCCTAAACCCAACTAAGTAATTTTGTTGGCTAAAACTAACCAAGTTGTTTCCTGTGAAGACAGAACTTTATTTTGTAAAGACTGTATGCACATCACGAGTGGAAATTGACCCGTGTGTCACAAAAAATTAGGAATAACTTGTTGTATGATGATACGTTGAGCAGGTAGTGTACAGTGGGCTTTTGGAGCTGCAGGACTTTTATTTGTAATAGTTGATTACAGTTTAGAAGTGGTGCTAATTTTATACTGAATTTCATCCAGAGTCTGTTTTATACACTGTTAGACTTTATATACAAAACATTTTCCTATTAATATGTCATCCATCCATTTCAGCTCTGTTGGTAATTTACACTTTCACAGCGGTTTAAAGTACTTCATTACCCAGAAATTATATAACGTGACTCATAAGTTTCAGGTCTTCCTGTGTTTGGAGAACATTTCGTGCCAGCGCCAACATTTCAATGGGCAAAGTGGGTGGATTCAAAGTGTCCCATTAAACAGGGATGGGACACTCCTCTCTGCTGCAACCCCACATCCTGATTTAAGATGATAACATTTGTATTGTGTATTTTTTAAAAATCGTCTACAGTGCAGCTTTAAATCACTGCCACTTTTATGTAAACTCACCAAGAGCCGGTTCCTCTGTTTATGTTAAATCATCCTGAACTACATGAAGAGTGAGGAGAGTAAAGAGAGATATTTCACCTCAGTCTTTGTGATAGTAGATCCAGATAGTAGACTCATTACAGGCATTATATTCTTCAGGCAAATAGGAGAAACTGACATCCTTGCTAGGCTTTAGGAGGCTTATCCAGACCTAATTTGCAATATTAATTAACTCTCCCTTCATTCACTCCCTCCTTCCTCTAACTCTCCTCTCTTCACCTCACTGCAGTCGTCTTCTCCGACTTCCCCACTTGGCCTTAAAATGTTTCTTGCATAATCTTTCCCGTGGGTGAGTAAACTATACCCCTGACCCAACTTGCTCTCTGACAAAAGAGCATTGGCCTGTATGATGAAATCACACACAAACATTTGCACAGCATACACTGGCAGTTTTATAGTTTGTTAGCCTGCTCCATCTCTTGGGAAACAGGAAGTTGACTGGAAGCTACTGGCTGAGGTTCCCATGGAAGATATCTGTATGATATATAGGTCTGTGCCTTAGCCACAGAGAGTAAGATAAATCAAATAATACTCATGGGGTGTTGATTAAGTACTTAGGATGGGTACCTGCACGCAATAAATATGAATAGAAGAAGAAGACAAGAGGTCATGGAATAAGGGTGTAACAACTTTTTGTTTAACTATATCATAATATCATATTTTATATTAAAGTTGGTGCGTGTTGGTCCCCACTATGTACCCTATATTTACAACCATTCTCATCCCAACTCGTCACATATTGACGGTTTGTCAGGACCCCGGTGTCACTTTCTAACGCAATGGGTAGCCCAGTGCGTCAAACTATGATGCTTAGGTTTAGGCAACAAAACCACTTAGTTAGGTTTAGGAAAAACGTCATGGTTTGGCTTAAAATTACTACGTTTGTAAAGTGAAAGTGAAACTTAATATTGTGAACACAAAGACAAACAATTTGTTTTTGGTTCCACACTCGACACTAACAGCGGTCTCTTGGATGAAAGCCAGTTTGTTGGACCCATCCAACGTACAGTACCATCCCACCCGCCTTATGTGTATTTTTTCACTCTTTAAACTACGTCACCACACTCTCCGACCACTTTCTCGGAGAGTTTAATATTTGACGTGAATGGGTTGACATTGTAGTTCATTGAAAACCTGGTGCGTCTCATCCAGAAGCTAAAGGATGCCTTGTGCGTCGGTATCCGACACATTCTCATCTCAACTCGTCCCACACTGCCCTTTGGTGTCACTTTAGGTTTCGACAACAAAACCACTTAGTTAGGTTTAGGGAAAAACGACATTGTTTGGCTTAAAACTGCTATGTTTGTAAAGTGAAAATGAAACTGAACGTTGTGACACAAAGGAACAGCCGATTGTAACGTGAAAGTGAAACTTACTGCCCAGGACAGCCTTGTA
The DNA here is from genome assembly GCA_916701655.1 of Sebastiscus albofasciatus. NCBI lineage: Eukaryota > Metazoa > Chordata > Actinopteri > Perciformes > Sebastidae > Sebastiscus > Sebastiscus albofasciatus. The sequence continues at coordinate 81,085 of CAKAOI010049156.1, forward strand.
TTTGTTGGACCTATCCACCTCTGCTCCCGCCCACCCCTTAGTATGTCTTTTCACTCTTTAAACTACATCACCACACTCCCGGAGCACTTTCTATGAGCATTTACTGTTGCCACGGATGGGTTTACATTGTAGATAATGGAAAGCACGGTGCGTCTCATACAGGCATTAAAAGGTGTGTGACAAAAGGGGCGTGACAAAACGTCAGTAATGGACACCCTGGGAATGAGAATGGTATCTAACATGTACCCGACAGTAAAGAAAGTACTTACAGAGTCATTTATTTCTCAACTAATTCCCTTTACTTCTTACTTTCTACTACCCAGTATGTATTTTATGGTACCATCTATGTACAAAATAGTTATTTTCAGGCTATAATCGAAATAGTTACTGGAAATCGTACATTTTCTATGTATTCAGAAAAGTCAAGCGAAGAACTAATTTAAATTAAAACAGTAACTTCAAAACAATCACAAACATCTGCATATTTCATGGCTCTGATGTTAAAACTTTTTTTGCTAATTTAATTTCCTCCCTCCGGACAAGCTCGCTGCTCTTGGCTCTCTGTGGGGATAAACAAAACAGATGACAGCAATTTACTGCTTGCTGCTTCCTCGATGAAGGACCAGACTCTGAGTCGGCCGGTGTGTCTGTTTGTGTGCTTTAAAAAGAGTTTTTTAGTGACGCTACGCTGCTCCCCGACAGCCTGAAATGTCCCCTGATTACATCAACACACAAATGGAGGAGTTAGATTACAGATGGTAGTTTTTGTGGATGTATAGATTTTTCTTATGAAAGACATCAATCTCAACGATGTAAACCTGCGGTTTGTTTATTGCAGGACACAGAGAGTAATGAACGCCCAGAGGAAACAGAAAAAGCCTTTGAGTTATGAATGCAAATTCTCACATTTAGGCAGCGACTCATATTGCTGTATTCCATCATAACACAGTCAATCTGACAGGCTGAGTTTGCAGATAGTGTATATCTTCCTGGGCTTCTTTTTGCCTGTTGGATATGATTGATACCAGCGTTTTAGGGCATTCAGAAAACACACAGAGGGAAAGAAATCTAAAGAATTTAGATATCAGTGAGGTGTTATGCTGATAACAGACTTTTAAAATCTCCCATGAATGCGACCTCTGCGTCTGACTCATCATCTTATCTCCCCAGCCGCTCTGTCTGAACACCTCGCCTCACATGGCAGCTACGTCTGTGTGGGCCTCCATTTTTCATTCTGCAATTACACATCCAGTGACATTAGACAGGTCGTGCTCCAGGTTTTCTTTTATGAGCAGCTGAACACCTGCGGCCTCGTGTGTATGTGTGTGTCAAATGCCATCAGAGCTCAGTCGGCACAGAGCAGGTCAGTGACACTCTGTCAAATGGCCTTTTCTTGTCCTTGTAGGAAGGAAACAAAGGTTTTTTAATGTCATATAATCTGACGTCACTCAGTGCTTCTGAAATATCTTTTATAAGGTTAATAACAAGGAGAAAAGACGAGCTGTGAAGTAGTTTTTTAACTCACTTTAGTCTGTGCAGTTTCTCTTCTCATTCTTCTTATTATTAATAATTATTATTAGTGTTTCTTTCAGGCCTCATGTGGCCCTTACTCATTTCCTCATTAGCTGCTAGGCTACCACCCAACTGTAATTGAATTTCCAATTAAAATGTTTTTTTATCACCTCAAAGTCTGTAAATGTTGTAGTTGCACACTATAAAATATTTTTTTTAAGGTTTCTGTTTCCATTCATATATTATAATTAGGCCTGTCAAAGTTAACACAATAACAGTTGTAGTGGTTCAGGCTCAGTTTTAAAGCTGGTGAACATACTGGTATCATATTAAACAAGAAAACCTAAAGAATCCATCGGTGCCAACCATGTCATACTAGCTTGTCGCAAAATTACCAAACTTGCGCTAAATGTTGACGAGGAAAAACTGGCATGGCCATTTTCAAAGGGGTCCCTTGACCTCTGACCACTAGATATGTGAATGAAAATGGGTTCTATGGGTACCCACGAGTCTCCCCTTTACAGACATGCCCACTTTATGATAATCACATGCAGTTTGGGGCAAGTCATAGTCAAGTCAGCACACTGACACACTGACAGCTGTTGTTGCCTGTTGGGCTGCAGTTTGCCATGTTATGATTTGAGCATATTCATTTATGCTAAATGCAGTACCTGTGAGGGTTTCTGGACAATATCTGTCATTGTTTTGTGTTGTTAATTAATTTCCAATAATAAATATATACATACATAGAAAATAAGAGAAAATAAAAGAAAATAAGTTTCCCTTGAAAGATAATTGAGAATGCAGTTTAGTTTTATGTGAATGTAATTTTATAGGAGATAGGGTTTCTGTTTCAAGGCTGGATTTTGAAATGTCAGTGTGATTTTGAGGTTTTCTCATTTCTGGAGCAGATGTTTTCCTGTTTCTGGTCTATAAACAGTAGGCTGATATGTTGCATGACAAGGGCAGTGTGAACTCGCCCAAGTGCATAGAAAATTGCCATGGCAACCTATTGGACCAGATCAACTGTAGTATGGGTGAAACCACTCTTTTGTAATGTACACTGCTCCGTTGCCCTTGTTTTGTTACTCCCTATTGTCCTGATACGGCTCAAACCTACTTCCTGGGAAAGCGTCACATTAGCACAAGCACAGAGAAGGCCAAAGTCCCGACCTGCTTTAATAGCTTCTTTACTGCGGCGTCTTGTCCTGTCACGGTTCCCATGTGTTGGTACACATGGATGAGGTCAGAATCCGCTGACCTGTGTAAAACTATAAATGGTTTCCTCGCAATGGTTGCCCTTTCTTATTCATCTCCAGTCACATATGTGCTGATGGGAAGGTACAGTAATGAGTCTTAGTTTATGCTGGCAGTGACCGCGACCCTCACCTCCTGCTGCTAAGGCATTGTGTGTATGTGTGTGCGTGTGGAAGGAGGTAAAATAATGAGTCAAAGTTTACCTTTCCTCATGCACCTGCTGGGTTCAGATGACCCTGCAATGTGCATGACTGAACACGGACACATGTCAGGAAGTGATAAGCATGCCTGAATGTGATGGTGAATGTGAGCACAAGGAGCAGGGAGACGAGTGTGAGAGCTCAAATTCCTTTAAAGAGGACCTATTGTGCTCATTTTCAGGTGTTTACTTGTATTTTGTGTTTCTACTAGAACATGTTTACATGCTTTAATGTTCAAAAAACACTTTGCTTTTCTCATACCGGCTGTGCTGCAGCACCTCTTTTCACCCTCCGTATGAAACGCTCTGTTTGAGCTCCTGGCCCCCTCTCCTGAAAAGCCCAGTCTGCTCTGATTGGTCAGCTGGCCCACTCTGTTGTGATTGGTCGACCGAACCAAACTCTCCAGACTCCGCTCCAGCTACGCTCTAACTAGCTGTGTTTGAGGTGCAAAACTAGCCGCTAGGCGGGTGTTATGCAAATGTGTTACTTGGTGACATCACCACGTTGTAGAAGAAAAGGCAGGACTTCAATCGAGGCGTTTCAGGCAGTTCGGGGGCAGTGTTTCTGTGGGGGAGAATAACTCCCTTTGGTGTGGATTTTGGGCTTTGTAACTTTGCAGACCTTTGACATGCATAAAAAACTATAGAACACACTAAAGGAAACGGAAAAAGCACAAAAGCGTAACAGGTCCTCTTTAAGTCATTCATCACATTTGTGTATTTACACATTCCTACAGTTACACCACTTCATTTAACAGCCCCACTTGCATCTTTTTACCTCATTACTCTTCAATTAATTTAACCTTGAAATGAAATGTTTTGCTTTTTTTCAGTTGAAGCAGAAATGTATTTTGACTTGTTGACTGCATAGTGACTCTTGAAATACTTCCTGTTTCTCCTATGTGGATGTGTTTTCTAATTAACACTATATTTTGCCCAGCCTCCAATATAGTCGTACTTTCACTAAAAAAGTCTAAAATATTATGATGTAGAGTCATAATTTTATGAGGAGAAATGATGATATTATGAGAAAGAAGTTATAATATAATGGGAAACATGTTGTTATTATGAAAACAAAGAGCAAAAGAGCAACCATGTCAGAATGAGGGATGTGGGATTATTTGTAGGACAATGAAACAAATTTTGGTTAATTACCATCAATGTTTTCACTCTACACTCATGAAGTTTTACCCGCTTTAGGATATCTAATGGATGATGGATAGAAATGCATCTATTTTGCATTTGTTTCCCATTTGGAAGCTGTCTGATCATCAATCACATTTCGGCAGAACGTAATGTAATTTCCCATAGCTGTGTTCTGCCATTTTCAGAGCTGTATTCCACAGAGGAATGGCAAGCTTCTGCTGCGAACGTCCCAGTTTGTGTCTCTGATATAGTGCTTGATTTGGTAAGAGAAGATGGATGGGAGAGAATTGAACAAGCACTGAAACCCCTTCCTTGCTGACTCAGTGTACAGTAAAAAAAAAAATAGGGTGTATATACCATAGTGGAGAAAAAAGAGAATCATAGAAGACAGATGAGCGATACGAAACATACGAGGAATTAATGAAAGTTCTGTGTTTCAGCATTGTGGGAGGAAAAAAATGAAAGCTAGAAAAAGGAAAAGCAACGGTGTGATTACATAAACGCTTCCATCCAACCAGCCAGTCTACACCAGTTTTTCCGTTATTCACTCTCCTGGACACATCCTAACATTTCTCTAAACACAGCCAGCATAATTCAGTCATTATCCCCCAGCAGACTTATGAATACTATTGTGACAAATGATCCGAGATGTACCCAAAGGTGTTCAGCCAGATGGATTATTATGGGATCCTATAATGGCTTGAGTTGGAAAAACAAAAAGGACATAATAACCCAATTTCAGATTGAAAGATGGCAAACGATGGCGTGCTGCTGGTGAGGCGTTCTGCCAAACTAAACTACTTTTTAAATAATGCTGTTGAATGTAAGCTTTCCCTCACAGGCTTTTTATCTTGGTGTAAGTTTGCTCTCTTTAATTGGATTGTCTTCAGCATTTTATCCTTTGACAAGGTGTAAAAAGAAGTCATATTACAAATCTCTACTAGTGAAGATGAATATAATCCCTTAATGGGGTAAGTGCAGTAGATCGTCTCGTCTGTTACCCACAGAGTGCTGTGATGTGCGGAGTTATGACAAGCCAACAATGCTGCTAGCTGTGCGGGGCCCCTCTGTCATCCTTGATTCCTCTTCTCTTTGACTCTTTGCCCTTTTCTTAACGTCATAGATCTCCTAAACCCTCTCTCTGTCTGAAGGTGAGGTCCCATCCAAGTGTGTCTCACAAATTATTATTAGGAATGGAAACTCACAAGGAAAAACTGCAGGTTTTTATCGCTCGTCCTCAAAATCTCAAAACAAGTCTTGGCATATTTTCCAATACCAATATAAATGTTGTGATGTCTTGAGGTCGTGGAGATTTACATGTCGTATTGAAAAACCTTGACCATCTGCTAAACCCCGACTCCTTTTATGGCTACTGCTACTACTGCTATACCAGAGCATTATTCAGCCAATCCTACTCTACTGTTCCACCTGCTTATTTAACATGTTATCCGTCACTCACCGTGCAAAACTCACATGCATAACCAACAATGCTGCCGGGATAATTGGTCTCCCCACACCCAACCTCACAGAGCTAAACAACAAAGCCATTTCACGCATTGCAATCTCAATAGCACAGGAAATCACACATCTACTCAATCACCCCGCTCTGGGCACCGGTACAGAACGCTGAGGTGCAATAGGGCTCGCTTTGGGAAAAGCTTGATGCCTGCAGTCATAGCCGCCTTAAATAACAGGCGTCGCTGAATAGGCCTGAGTGTGTACTGCTGTCCGTCATTTTCTGTTGTTATCGCTGTTGTATTGCTGTTACTGTGTTACTGTGTGCTGTTGTATGTATTGGTGTCTGACAAGTACAGTGCTGTGGAAAATAATTTCCCCTTGTGGGGACAATAAAGTCTAAAAAAAAAAAAAAAAAAAAAGGTAATTTTTCCAGCTGACTAGTTTAGAAACCCTTCTGCTGTAAAGAGTTTTAAATATAATATATGATATTGTACTAAAAGACCAATGTAACCTGTGATCTCACAGAAATATGTGAAATGACCACGACCTTTTAACATTACGTGGTGGTGGCACGTAATGTGAAAAAAACAGAAACAATTTAGGTTTAGGTAACAAAATTACTTTGTTAGGTTTAGGAAAGAAAAGATGACGGTGAGGGTTAAAGTAACTACATTTGTTACGTAACGTAACTTATGTAGCCGTAATGTAAAATGTAACACTAGCTCAGATGGAGACTGGCATTGGGCATTGGACCGAAAGCCAATTTGTCCAACAGCTCGTGGGGCAAAAAAACAAACAAAAGCCCACTGCTCCGAAGGCCCGTTGCTCCAAAAATATACACCTGGAGTTCAGTGACTGCCGGCCTTACTACTTTCCGGACTCCGTTAACATATCGCTCAATTTAACAGATAACATACAAATCATAACAGAAATAATAACGTATGGCTTTGTATGACACCTAAAGAACGACTTTTCATTTTGGCTGATATTAAACTTTAATAGATCTTCTGTGAACTTTAAATAAACAAAAATGGGCTTTTGTTTTCAGGATAATGGGTTGTCAGACTATGGGCTTTTGGTCCAATAGGACAGGGGTTCTCAAATATTTGGGCCAGGGACCCCTCATAGGGGAGAACATTTTCCAAGGACCCCCTCTTAATCGTAAAAACGATTATATGCTTACTACGATTTGTGCTCTTAGATGCCTTTGGACCAATGTGTCTTCTAAGACTTTCCAACCCAAATACTTCAGACATGTTTTATAGTGATAAACAGAACCACAGCATTTATAGTCTACATTTCAAGTAACTGATCTTAAAAGCCGGTAGCAAGACTGGTATAGTCCTAATAAATCCAGATATATTACCAGTCTAAAGCTGACTTTCAGTAAGTGCTTCAACTTAAAAACAATGAACTTCTTGCTGTGTGTCACAACCATATCAGAGTTTCTATTGACCCAAAGCTAATGTGGATGTGAGTAATGGACACGATGTGCTTGTTTTATTGGCACAAATGGTCCTCATCAGTAGATCTGCATGTATTAATGATACAGCACAGTTTTATCATTTATAGCAAATTATTTTGCAGACCCCCTGACAGAGTGCCACAGACTCCACTTTGAGAATCACTGCAACAGGACATTTATTGGGGTTTTGGAAAAATGGGCCGTCGGACCAATTGCATGGCACTGATCAGATAACCTGAGGTTGCAGGAAATTTCCCAAATCCAGAGCCAGACAGAGCCGCTAACTTTAGCCAAAACTCCATAGCATCCATGACCAGCTTTCATACAGTAATACAGTAGGCTACACAGTGGGCTTGTGAACACAACCTGTAACCCCACAAAATAAACAAGTGTGAAATGCCCCTGGTCTTGTTAAGTACATTATGCTTGGTAACAACTGTAGGTAATAAATGTAAGTCAACTTTTACATGCACACAGCACACACACAGTGAATCAGCCTCTGTCTTTAACCCATCCTATAGGAGCCAATTAGCCGAACATGCAAACGATAGCAGTTTGTGTTAGCACAGACACCTTTTAATCCATTACTTACTCTTTTGCTCTTGTGTTTTTGCTTTTGGAGTCTATAAAAAGGACACCACCCACCCTTTGTGGTACCGAATATTGCTCTTATTAGAGCCTCCTGCGTAACCTTTCAGCATGTGGAGAAATCCAAAGTTAAGTAGTTCCTGCCGTGCCTACTTGCAGTTGCTAAGATATGATGGACACTCGCTTCCATTGAGGTTTTCCTATATTCAGGACACAGACTAGTTTGGATTAAGTACTGATTAAATAAGTATATTTAAGGCTTTCCTAGTATTAGAAAATGCAAATTCTGCACAAAGTTATCTCCTCCAACAGCACGGAGATTACAGGTCTTTGTTCTGCTCTAACAGTCATCTCTATTTCTATTTCAGTCCCATTATCGAGATGCAGAGGAGATGGTGGAGCTACGTTGTCATAGTGCCGAAATGATATGTCATCCTCATTCGAAATACCGTTCAAATTTAATTGGAGGCAGGAAATATTTAGCTTAATAAAATCACTGTAATGTCATTTCTTTACACGGCCTTGAGTCAGAATGGTGTGACGGCCATTTCCTAGTGTCTCTTGGGTCTCCTTCTCCCTTGTGTTCCCCAGTCCTCTTGTCTTCCATGTCCTAATTTGTGTGTGTGTGTGTGTGTGTGTGTGTGTGTGTGTGTGTGTGTGTGTGTGTTCCTGTCCTGCCATCAACCTGGGCCCAATCAACCCGCTCACCTGCCATCAATCAGCTCGTCACCTCTCCAGGCTCCCTGCTCTTGACACACCTGTCAGCGATCCACTCATCAGCTCCTCAGTATTTCAACCCTGGCTTCCCTCCCAGTCCTTGACAGATCATTATGTCAACTAATAGGGTAGCAGCGCTCAGGCCAACTTTTGTTAGTGAATTGTTTACCTTGTGTTCTTGTACCTGAACTAATTCTTGTCTGTTTCCCATGAGACAAGTCTGCTTTTGCAACCTCAGCCTGCCCACATGACTCACCCTCATCCAGCCCGGTTTCACAATAATAATAACATGGAGTAATCAGTATAACCTCATCTCATCAGAATTCTAACATTGTGAGAGGCTAGAAAGGATCCGTCTTATGTAAAACTCCCACGAGAGTTCAACTCCCCACTGAGACAGACTGTGCGTTCTAATACCCATACTACCATGCTATTTAGTATGCAAGAAACATATTTAGTATGTCCCAAGACATAGTATGTCAAATGCAGTATGCCAGAAAAATACCAGGATGTCCCACTACATCCGGTCATATTTTGCAGTGTGCGAGCCAGCATGCTTTTCTGGCTATTCTGACCCACAATCCTCTGCACAGTGGATATATGAGCGTCACAATTAAAGGTGCAATGTTATGAGGTATGAAGTAGTATGTCCCATTTGTATGCATACTGCATGCAACAGTATGTACTTTGTGAGGGCAGCTACAGTATGTACTAAAAGTAAAAAAAGAAAAAGTATGCAATTCGGAACGTAGCTAGAAATTCCCCCCCAATTACTACTAGCTATACTTTGCTCTTCATGTTATCTTTTTGGTGCTATAGCATCCTTATCTTTGCCCATAGATTGAAGCATAGATCCTCTTGCCAACCACCATCATGTTCCTTCAAATGTTAGTTTTCTTTACACAAATTAAGTTCTGAGAAAGACAACATAATTATCTATTTGCCTTCGTTCGTCAAATAACTTAAATTATTAAGACATTTAAAATGATTACTTGGCTGTCATCCATAGCTCTTCCCCGTCACTGAGCTTCCCTTTATATCATCACTAGAGTCGCTTCGATTGCCACGAGAATGTGACATCACTCATAAGACGGACCCTTTCTAAACCCACGCAGGCAGGGAGAACATGCAGACTCTATCTAATAATAAATCTGAGAAGTGGCCATGCAGGGTGTGGGGTGGAGGGGGTGGGGGGTGTAAAGAAAGATGAGGAGATGGGGATGATGAAATGGAGTAGGTGAGGGATGGTGCGTTTTCTACCATCAGAGTAACTCTTGCCAACTTGACGACTTTCTCGCTCGATGTAGCAACTTTTCAGACCCTCTTAGCAACTTCAGTGAGCATGACTGTGCTGGCAGACGAGGGGGATTCAGTCTCTCCCGCACAGATACAGCTGTCTCACTTTCAAATGGTTTCATTCAGATGTAGAGAGACGGTGGGTTTTTAAGGGAAATAATAGAGGTCCGGACCTTAGAGACCTCATAGCTGCATTATTTAAGGTGCCCACCCTGTCAACAGTTATGGATAAAATGAAGCATTTAGCATTGCAGCTAATGGGGTTGTATTGAAATCTGTTAATGTGGTCTGAGCAGAGGAGTCAGTTGTTAACCCTGACTGCAAAATTGCAATGCACCGGCACTCTTTCTCCTCACACTCTGCTTTTATTACACCTGATCTCTTTTGGTATGTTGATTGAGTTAACGCAAACTTCACTGTCAAATGTCTGTTAAAAATCATGAAAAATAAACTTCCTGATGTTAACACGATGCTGCACTTTGACAATCAGTGATTACTTCTGTGAAAAATCCCCCAGGAGAGAGATATTGAGAATGAAATGTTAATGTGTAGCAGACTCACCACAGCTGGTCCCGGCTTTGCCCGAGGGACTGTTAAAGGCCAGTTATTACAGCCTCAACAAAGCTTAATCTGCAAACTAGAACAAAACAAATATACTGCTGTGCCCTCAACTTACTGCTTTGGGAGCGTTTCATTGCATCTTTCAGCACTTCTAGGCTTTGCCAGGATAACACATTTAAACAAACCGCATCATGGCTTTCGTGGAAACTGCCTGAATAAGCCTGTAAAGCTCTGACGACACGAGGGAGCAGCTGAGGCTGTGCAACAGGAAGGAACACACTTTTACAGTTTATATTTGTTATAAAAAACATTGATTCAGAACATAACACATTATAAAGCTTTCAAAGCGGCAGTGTTGTATAATGCATATGGATTGACTACAACTGTCAAGCTTTATCTAACAACCAGGTAATTCAGTGTGAACTGACTCAGAAAATGCATCCCTGTGTGGTGTGGGAGGATTTTAATCAACAGTCTGTAAAACCTGTGATTGCCTCACCTTGCCTTAAGGAGCTGTCCACCTACGTTAATTAATATCATTAGCACGACTATCAAAGGAGAATTTAAACCTCCCATTGGGACCCGTGTCTGTTGTTTCAGAGGCATTTCCACCTCATCATGATAACACTCCAGGAGTAAGAGGATTAAAACCTGTAATAAAATAAAATAAAAATAAATAAAGGGTAGGCGGTGGATTGAGGGGTGGAGGTTATTGTCAGTTTTCATCAGAGACTATGGAAGCCCATCTGTGCCAGGAAAAAAATATTTAAATGGAAAAGTAAGTTCTGAAAATAAAAATGTCTAAATCAACATTATGAGATAAAAAGTCAAAATGTTGACAGAGGTGGGGGTTCAAGCGATTAATTTGCACGTCAATATATTTTTTTGAACTGTTGTTTTTCTCATGAATACTTTCACAAAGAACGCAAATATTACACGGCAAAATAACAACGTAATTTTTTTCCGTAACGAGGTCGATAATAAAGGCATCAACAAATCACGTTGTGCGGAACGGGCTGAGTTTCGCTTTCGTTTCTATTTATGAAGCAACAACACAGAGACTCCGTAGACCGAACCAAGACAGCAAATTTTATTACTCCTTTCAACCTTGAAAAAGTCGGCGCAGACCAGATTCACTCCTTCCGTTCTTACCTTCTACAATAAAAGCCCTAGACATATAATATACGCAGGTGTGTATTTAGCATTTTCGTGTCATTCATTCATCACAGACCCGGTGCGTAAAGGCCTTAAGTCAAAATGATCAAATAGTGCATCAAAATTATGAGACAGTAACTCAAATTTGTTTTAGTTAGACTAAGGCTGTCAAAGTAAAGCGATAATAAAGAATTAACGCAAATTTGTTTTAAAGCCACTAATTTCTTTAATGCATTAACGCAACTTTCAGGTTGTTGCGGGCTCAGTTTTAAAGCTAGAGTGAAGATACTGGTATCATATGAAACTAGAAAACCTAAAAAAAATCATTGGTACCAACCATAACATACTAGCTAATTAGTCAAGTCAGCACACTGACACACTGACAGCTGTTGTTGCCTGTTGGGCTTGAGTTTGCCATGTTATGATTTGAGCATACTTTTTTAATGCTAAATGCAGTACCTGTGAGGGTTTCTGGACAATATTTGTCATTTTTGTGATAGTTTTGTGTTGTTAATTTATTTCCAATAATAAATATATAAATATATTTGCATAAAGCAGCATATTTACCCATTCCCATGTTGATAATAGTATTAAATACAAGAAAAATCTCCCTTTAAGGTTAATTTTGAACAGATAAAAAATATGCAATTAACTTGCGATTAATCATGACTAACTATGGATCATCATGCAATTAATCCCGATTAAATATTTTAATCAACACCCCTCTTTTAGACTGAATTTTTATTTGTTTGACTTATTTTGCTGGCGAAAATGGTCTTCCATACAATTCTCGGGTCCTTCAAAGATTCCCTATTTCTTCGATGTAAATTTCATCTCTCAATGTTCATCTATTTGCAGGTGTGCCTGTAATATATGCAAGTGTGTGGAGCTGTTGTGGCGATGTTTATTAAGAAGCACGAAAAAGGTCACACGTTTATTAGCAGCACATGTTCCACAACATGTCTCACCGTGAGGGTGCTGCCCTCACACCGTCATCTCTATTATCATATTGATCATAACACATGTTAATGATGCTGGCAGCAGCAAACACAGCAGGATACAGCAATGAACAACACATTAAACATGTATTGTATTGAAACCATGATGCTGTATGTTATTCAAAATGAAAATTGATGAAAAATATAAGAGGCTAAATGCACCTGATTTGACCGTTATCAGGCCATTAAAAAGGCATTATCAGTTGCTATAAGCACCATAGATGTGTCATTAGGGGCCTACTACGCTTACTACGCTGTAAAAGTGAAAGTGAAACTTAAAAGCAACACTTTCTAATACGTTGTAAAACTGAATGAAACGTCACGTTTTCAACACAAACAAAAATGCTTCTTTAAGTTTAGGCAACAAAACTACAACTTCTTTAAGTTTAGGCAACAAAACTACAACTTCTTAAGGTTTTAGGCAACAAAACTACAACTTCTTTAGGTTTAGGCAAAAAAAACAGTTAAGTTTACGAAAAACATCGTGTTTTGGGTTAAAATATTTTACGAACAAAAATAAAACTACATATTGTTGGGGATGCAAACTCCAGTCTCCTGTGTTTAACCCTGTGTTTTGTGTCCCATCATCCCCAACCTCCACTCCTTATGGAGTTTCACACTGTCTATACTACAGCGCCCGACTTCCTCTTCTGCTCCTGTCATAATTACTATGGTTGCTGTCGTGTTCTTTTATACCTTCTTGCGGTGAGCTACCATGTGAATAGATGATAAAACCTACTAGTGGGTGTAGTAGGCCTCTATTGACCCACATCTATGGGGCTTATAGCGACTGATAACGCCTATTTAAATCGTAGTATGTTCTTCATGTTAAAATACTGAAGGAAGATTCTATGTCAACAGTCACCGGATTCTGATCCTAAGGTGCCTGTTGACATAGAAAGCTACCTCTTCACTACTGATAGTAATGATTAAGGTGTATGCTATATGAATTATTACAAGTATTGTGTTTTGATTTTGCCTGCCTCACAGCTCATAAACCCCACAAGTCATGGTTTATGATATTTACTTTCTTTGTGTGATTGAAACACACACATTTCAGCCTCTACAGAACGATCACCGTGGGAGTCCAACATCCACCGGAGCTCGACATAATTATGACAGATGCCTGGCAATCAAAACCTTCGACGAAATCATTCCTCAGCTTCACAAACGGTGCGGCGGCCAGCGTTACGCTGCCTCCACTCAGAAAAAACAAAGCAAATATCATGTGATTAATTCACGCAGGCTGCCCAGAGGCATTTATGGTAATGCATATCATGATGAAAGACATTTTTTTTATTTCATCTCCCGTGCTTTGTGTAACTACAGCACCATTTGTTTTCAGGGAAACTACTGTATACTTTTCTCACATACAAGCCACCAATGTAAAAGTTGCTTTCAGGTTATCTCAAATGGCGTTCACTGCTGCTCAACTTCATTTAGGTTATTATACGCTGATAGATCTTAGTGTTGGCCTTGTGAGGACATTATGAACAGAAGTAATTGGATTAAAAGGATCCTTGATGGATCTATTGAGACCGCTGCAAAAGCAAGAAGCATCGGAGGAGAGGATGAGGAGAGAGATGTTGCATAGAGAAGGGAAGGAGCAAACAGAAGCACAGGAGAGAATGTGAGGTAATGTGGAAGAGGCAGCAGGTGAGATCAGAGGACTGATGTGCCATGAAAGACAGAAAGAAAAGGGAAAGACTGAGAGAGAAAGGTAATTATAGGACTGAAGGCGACCATGCAGGAGAGATAGAAACGAGAGAGAGGGTACAGACAGCTCGTGGGAGGCGGAGGAGGAGGAAGTACTCCACTCATCTGCTGTGCATCACTCAAAGTGAACTCTAAGAGATGCAAAGAGGCACAAGTACAAAGACGTGTAGAGGTTAGTGTGGTCAGTTTGTCATCCACTTTACTTTTTTGGCATTTAATTGGAGGGTCTCGAGTATGAAAATGTCATCGACTGATTTAAGAACTGTATCTGGAAAGACAGTGGAACTGAATTTGCCAACATTGACCTCAAACCAAACATAGGTCCAGACGAAAATGCTCAGCTTGTTCGACCATCTGCGTCAGTCAAAATGTATTTAAAGGGGCAAGGTCGTAGGATTGGTTTCAAAACTGGGAAGGGACACAATTAAAGCTGAAGTAGGTGAGATGGGAGCAAATATGATTAAAAAAAGTTATTTTAATAAAACGGTCGCCATATTTTGACAGTAGTACATGAAACAGGTAACCGGAAAAAAATCATGTGCCTCTGTGTCCTCCGGTGTCCTCCGATGCGTCAGCAAGATTTCACAGACCGGAGGAAAACCAGCAGTCAGAGCTGACCTGAGGTCTGCTGTCCATCTGCTGTCTATTAGAGCCGGCTGTCAATCACTCGCGAACTCCGAGCAAACGGTCAAACTAGGCAGCGCTGATCAAATATGAATCAATATTATGTTACATTAATGCCTATTTCTCGCCTCAAATGTTTTCAGAATTATCTTGTAGTGCACGGTTTAGCTGTAAAATGAGAAAGTTTGTGACGCGGCCGCCGCCATTGTGAAATCTGGTGAAGGAACGCCAAGTTCCTGTCACATGACCGAAGCACAGCCAATAGGAACGCTCTCTCATTAAAATGACCTGTGATTGGTCAAATTCTCCCGTCACAGGGTAGATTTCTTTAAAGCCTGAAAACAGAGCCATGAGGAGGTGCAGAAGTCTAGTTTTCTCTGAGAACACTTGAATTACAATATGCTGAAAGGTTATTATGGAAATAGCCCCTGAAACACTCTCTGTCTGGATAGGTTTTTGTGGTGTGGAGTGGACACGGCACTATTTAGGAGGAAACTCTTTGGTCGTCATTGATGAAAATGGAACACTGAAACCGGTGTGCATAGTAATATTCCCACACCGCATTTTCTCATCCCACTTGTGAGAAAAGGCTTTTATACATAATATAGATATAGAGAGGGATAAAGAGATTTAATATAAATTAATAAATAGATATCCATATAATTAAGTATGATAAAATTGGTTATTGTGCTTCCTATAATAATGGCAGCACAACAACAACTAAAAGTGGTATGCAAACCTCTGTGTTGTTTCTGCACTAACCATAAATCATTGTAGTTCCCGGTGCTTTGCATGTTTTATCTTTGACTGATGTTCAATTCTATTCGATGTTCAAGGGTATTTTTAGGAGAATATAGAAATGCAAATTTGCAGCTTCACTGGCTGCTGCTCGTTCCACTAATTGCTTTGAGCTCATGTTAATAACTGAGGGTGATTCAGATGAGCACATCAGCATCTTCATTAACTCAGATCTTCTCTCATTTGGACTGTGGTGGCAGGACAATGTTCAGACCGACTTTAGTAAGAAAATAAACCTGAAACAATAAAAGTTAGGGGGACCAAATGGGATTTTGTAAAACGAGGCACTGATATGGGTTAAACTCGTAGATTGTATATAAGAAGTGGATGTAGTCACCATTACGTCACATTTTTTTTGTGGACTGCCGTTTTGAAGTCTCCAGTTCGGCATTTTGGCCGTCCTGGTTTTTTGAAGTGACTCCAAAGGGTGGAGCTAAGTGCAACCGAACACTGAATAAGACAACCTGTCAATCACAAGGTAGCCCCGCCCTAAGACATACCCTGCTTTATTTGACTCTAAATGGGACCCTAATTTATTAAATGAACATCAGAGACCATAAACTCATGTTTACAATGTTTACTGAGGTAATAAATCAAGTGAAAGTAGGCTCATTTTCTCATAGACTTCTATACAGTCAGACTTATTTTTGCAACCAGAGGAGTCGCCCCCTGATGGCTGTCAGAAAGAATGCAAGTTTAAAGCACTTCCGCATTGGCTTCACTTTTCAGACCCAGGAGATTGTCCACAGGTCAAACTCCAACTCCTCTGGATCTTCCCATAATGCAACTTGATGGCATCTTTTGTTAGCCTTCCCTGCATGCGCACGTCTTTCAATCTCCACACCCCAGTTTGTAACACAGGCTTTCTGTTATGAAATTGAAAACTTCAAACCTAAACTAAACTGAGATCACTGAAGTGACATCACTTGAGTCATTTTCTCAGATTTGACAAAGCTCCTCCAGAGCCACGGAGGACATTATACAACTGTTTACATATAGGCTGAGTATTGCCCCTCGTTACCAGTAAACGGACATGTAGGCCTACTGTGTCAAAATTTATCCTGAACATTAAATTACACAACACACTGCGCATGAATAGCATTTTGTCTCCAGCTTCACCAAAAGGGCTTTAACTTATTCGATGGTCTAGAATATATTAAGATACTCTATAACTATAAAATGAGAGTATCAACTATTTTTGCATTCAAATTACAAACTGAAGTTGCACATTTTTAACACAGTAGCTCCCAGCATGCATTATCCAAAAGTTGCCTCTTATAAAAGAGCTGGATCAGCAGTTTTGGGGGGCAAAGTACGTAAATTGAAAAGCTCAGCTGCCTGTGTAGCTCCCGTTAATCATCCTCCAGTAGAAAAATTCCAAATCCATGAATGTTAATGCTGACATGTAGATATAGCCTACTGTATTATGAAGCTGAGTCAGAACGACAATACATGAAATCATATTATACTGTCCAAAAGCAGCCATGCATTATTAATAAAACTTCCTCACCATGTAATAATCCTACATATATTCTCCATTGTTACACCAGGGACCATTTTGTCGAAAAGCTGAAATGCATAATAAAATGTAATCTCATTTCTTTACAAACTGACTACATCAGCAGTTTGTATATGATTCCTGGTTGTATAGAGCCCGGGATGAGTGTGTAACATGGGTAAGTGCACACTGAGTGTCAACCCGTAGAAGCCACCTTGTGACACGTAATAAACAGCAGCTGCCAGGCTCAGCGTTGCGCGGTTGACAGAACAATTACAACTCTTCACTCTCAGAGATGCTATCTGGAGCCAACTACAAGACATGATGCTGGCAGAGTAGCCTCTAGAGAGGGAAGCTGAAGGAGATTATTCTGTACTTACATATTGTACATACAGAAGTTATGTATAACATTAGCTGTTTGTACTGTAAGGAACAGGGAGGTCCTGTCCATACTTGTTTTTCATCCCATCTTTACAGCTGTAAGTTATTCTCTATTGACTCAGTATGTCAATAGCTTCCTCTCCTAATGGCTATGAGTGATGACAGCCATTTCCCTGCTGTCTGGACTGCAGTTATACAAGACTACTCCCTTGTCATTTCCAATTTTCAAAGACTGAGATTTTAGAAATACAAAATGAAGCCTGTTGGATATATCATAGCACCGAGCCAAATCCAGTGAGATCCCTCAGAACAAGATGTCAGAAGGAAGCGAATTATCCACCAATACACCTCTGCCTTTAACAAGCCTTTATGACTCCACAGGTATCTTTGAAGTAAACTTATCGCCAAGGGCAACAAGCTCCATAAACTTACAAACATTTTTGTACCCAAAATGTTTAAATGTTGCTCGTCCAGGAAGGTGTCCACTTTGGATTTTATTGCAGCGGTGAGTATCGATCAGCTCTGCTGATAAGTCGATCTCTTCATGCTCTGTGACAAATAGTCAGTAATTTCGATGTTCACTGAGCCGACACGCTGCAGAGATTGTGCACAGTTTGCTAGTTTGCCAAATTAGTTTTGGGCAAAGACAGTCAGTTCATTGCCCAAATGTATACACACACACGGACAATGATCTGTCCCCTTCCCTTGTCAGAAAGGGAGGCAGGTATTAACAGCAGCCACATGTCCCCTGAAACAGTTACAATAATTTGATTTCAAGCTAAATGTGTTGAATATTAAAAGGACCAGCACATTGGATTTAGGGGGACTTTTTTGGCAGAACCAATCCTTTAAATGTGATTATTGTCATGTGGTGGTAATTTACTGAAGAACCCAAACGCAGAGTAACAGGCAGAAATGAGGTTTTAAAAATATCCTTCTCCGATATCTATGCCTCGCTCCAGGGACTCAGCCTCCAGACAGCAATCCCGCTGGAAGCCAGCAGGCCGGGGCTGAGGCTGATGCTCGCGCCGAATCCGGATGCCCAAAAAGGCATAAAAGCTCTCTGCTGGGTCCATTATGGTCGGTTCGTTCTGTCATGTGCTGGTAATTTACTGAAGAACCCAAACGCAGAGTAACAGGCAGAAATGAGGTTTTAAAATAAAAGCGAGCTTTAATAATATTAAGCTGAATTTCTAAACAACAAAAAGGCAGGGCATCAAGAAAAAACAAAAATGCAGGGAGGGGTACAAAGTACAAAAGAACAAATAGAAACAAACAACAAAAAACAAACAGAGGACAAAACCAAAAATCACAAACCAGGGAAACACAAGGAACACCAGGATCAGGGCAGGAGGTAACAGGCAACATGGAGGACAAGGTAGACGATGCTGGAGAGACAAACGAACCAACAAAGACAGAGGGGAACACACAGGCTTAAATACAAGACATGATTAAACACAGGTGAAACAAATCAGGGCGGGGCAGACAATCAACAAAAAGGCGGGAAAACAAACAAAGGTGGGACGTAAAACCAGACAAGACACAGGAGGAGTGAATTACAAAATAAAACAGGAAACATCGGAATAATATAAAAGAAACCAAACCCAAACCAAAATCACATAAACATAACTAATAACAAGAGAATATATCTAATAACACAAAACGATCTTAATTTATAACAAACGGAAAAAAGTTCCATGCTCTGGCTGTGCCAGAACATGACAATTATAACATCAGTTTTTTTAAGTTATTCTGATGGCATACATTTTGTTTTTCAGAAACATTAAACAGCCCTGGTGGTAACTGATGCAATCTTTGTGTTTTCGGCTCATTCATCTCGGTGTCCCTGAGTTGGATAAATTGGTTGTTTTGGTGGTTTTATATGCAGCTCACAAACAAGAACCAATAGAACTAATTAGAACGACGCACCGTCCACCAGAGATTGATGCTCCGATTATATCTCAATCTTGCTTATTCTAATTCTTTAGCGATAATTCTCTTCTCACAAATGCTCACACAGAACCCCGGGGATGAATAAAGTATCTATCTACTATACTCTTTTTTACTATATCCATTTCTTGGATGTTTTCCATGACATTACGTATTTTGAAGATGAGGATGGAGAAGAAGGGAGGTGGTTTAGCTGTGAATTCATTTGCAGGTTAATTTTCTGGTGTGGACTCAACAGCAGAACTCGCAGACAGAATACGTTAAAGGTTGGTTTACTTGGTCAATTGCTGAAACAGGGTGACTGACTGGGTGTGTAATGGCATTTTGTTCACAGTTTTTAATCAATAATGAGTCATTGAGAGGAGGAAAAAGTTATTCGAGCCAGCTAGCATGATAACTATTAGTTAACAAACTTCTGTCTAATAACTTTCTGCATACGACTACTATTTTATGATTTTATGGAGCAGTTTACCCCAGTGGCAGGTTTGCCTGAATAAAAGATGCAACGCAGGTATAAGCTGCGGTAGCTTCCTCTGTATGGTACTCTCTAGCTCTCTGTTCCCTCAAAGGTCAGCCCTGTTAAGATGGTTTGATGTTGGTCAAGGGTGTGAATTTGCAAGTCAAAGTCCACTAAACCTTATTCAAAACACGTGTGTGGATATACCTCAGTGATATCTACATTTGCACTGGTAATTTGTGGCGAGTTTTTAGCCACTACAATTTTTAAATTTCATACTGTCCCCCACACAGTTCATGTCAGGCAGTCATTAATAACCCAAACAGTGTCTGGAAAAGCTGACATTTACTAGGCTCTGTATCGTACAGATGGTAGACTGTGCTATGACTCTTTTGGCATAAAGATAGGGGAGATCTCAGGGAAATGGTCACCAGAGTGCTAGGATTCCTAGAGGATCTGATGAGGGCATGTAATCTTTTATAATCTAAAAGTCTGCTCTGGTCAAGTGTGACAGGATCTGGCTCATTCTCCCTCTTGTGTCTCAGTGGCAGAAACCATTGGCAAGTATGTTTATTTCACACCTGCTGTAAGTGGGGTTTCTAAAACATGAGATTCATTTCTTTTGTGCAGCGAAGAAAGAATAAAGGCTTCAGAAAGCAGCTGGTGAAGGAGCTTAAGGGCGCACCTGGACAGCCGCATCCAACTCTGTACATCAGTGAACGTGTTCCAACTCCCATCAATGCAGCAGACAATGTAACTTTGAAGTCAACACCAGGGAAGAAGACAGGCAAGCTGCGTTTGATTTCTAGGAAGTCTGCGAGAGCCGCTGGAGATGTAAAGCATCGATCCTCTCTGACTCATCTGCCTCCGCCCTCCCCAAATGTTAAAGAATACACTGACTTGAGGGCAGCAATAAATTGAGAAGACTTCTTAAATTGATGTATTTATCTGTCCAGTTAATTTGTTTGAAACAACATCCTGTAACATCCATAGCGTATAATGACCTAACAGCCCTGTAATTAGATTTGTGATGGTAACTGATTGCAACTGAATACTACTGAGACCACATACATTATGTAACATAATACCACATAGTAGTAAATATACCTTGGCACTGGCTGTCCTAAGGGGTATCTGAAACAATTTGGGGAGGCAGATTTTTAATGTTTCAGGAACTAAAGCTTATCAAAAAGGTCCTTCATCCTTGTGATATAAATTATTCAAGACGCTGTATAAGAAAAGAAACCATGCTGCCAATTATCTAAACCCATTTCCACCTGGTTCAACATGTCATTTCTACCTGCATACTGTAATTGCATCTGATCTTTGGTCCTTTGCATTTCCTCTTGGTATTATAAGAGTCCTCATTGTGTTGATTCTGCCTGCATTGTAATCAGATGTCAATATGCAAATTTGTCACGGACGGGCCA
>CAKAOI010049156.1:102310-186550 GCA_916701655.1 Sebastiscus albofasciatus
TATCCCGTTAGGGGTCGCGGGGGGGCTGGAGCCGATCCCAGCCGACATTGGGCGAAGGCGGGGTACACCCTGGACAGGTCGCCAGTCCATCGCAGGGCTGACACATAGAGACAGACAACCATTCACACTCACATTCACACCTACGGGCAATTTAGAGTCAACAATTAACCTAACCTGCATGTCTTTGGACTGTGGGAGGAAACCAGCTCTGGTTTCCAGAGAAAACCCACGCTAACACAGGGAGAACATGCAAACTCCACACAGAAGGGTCCCAAGCCAGATTCGAACCTGCAACCCTCTAGCTGTGAGGCGCCAGTGCTAACCACTGCACCACCGTGCAGCCCGTCATTTGTACCTGCATACTGTAATTGCATCTGATCTTTGGTCCTTTGCATTTCCTCTTGGTATTATAAGAGTCCTCATTGTGTTGATTCTGCCTGCATTGTAATCAGATGTCAATATGCAAATTTGTCACGGACGGGCCAGGGAAGACTCGCTAGCTACTGCTTTACTTGTAGCTTTGCGCAAGTAAAAGCATATTTACAGTATAGGCATATATGGTATATTAAAGTGGCAGTAGGCAGTATATTTTTGGCATCATTGGGCAAAATTTCCGTAATAACCTGTCAGCATATTGTAATTCAAGTGTTCTGAGAGATAACTAGACTTCTGCACCTCCTCATGGCTCTGTTTTCAGGCTTTAAAAAAATCTAGCCCGTGACGGGAGACTCTGACCAATCACAGGTCATGTTATTGAGAGAGCGTTCCTAGAACTTGGCGTTCCTTCACCAGATTTCACAACGGCGGTGGCCGCGTCACAAACTTCCTGATTTTACAGCTAAACCATGCACTACAAGATGATTCTGAAAACATTTGAGGAGAGAAATAGGCATTAATGTAACATAATATTGATTCATATTTGATCAGCGCTGCCTAGTTTGACCGTTGGGTCAGAGTTCGCGAGTGATTGACAGCCGGCTCTCATAGGCGGCAGCTGGACAGCAGACCTCAGATCAGCTCTGACTGCTTGTTTTCCTCCGGTCTGTGAAATTGGAGGACACAGAGGCACATGATTTTTTTCCAGGTTACCTGTTTCATGTACTACCGTCACGATATAATGACCGTTTTATAAAAAATACCTTTTTTGAATCATATTTCCTCCAATCTCGCCTACAAATGTGATGTAATGACATCGACTAGATGTGACTGTGCTTATGATTGTGAGTAAATCACAAATGAATAAAGAGCAAAACAGAATACTTTTTTTTTTTTAAATAATCCATGCATGAGCAGAATAAATTCAACAAGTGCAGCACTCTCAGTAAATTGAATAAAACTGCGGAGAACAAAGGCACTTAATGGATTCTCTCTGTAAAAACACAATTATTTTTTGAGAACACTATCAGTGCATTAAGCACCCCAAATCCCAGCCTGATTGTACGTGCAACTTCAAGCTTCAATCTTAAATTAAATCTACAATTCAAGCACTCGATTTATGGTCTGAAACATTACAACGTTACCTGAATGAAGAATAATCTTTTGACTCTCTGTTGATAAACAGCTTAAATTAACTATATTTGTGTATGCTGAGATCTGTGAAGATGAAAAAGACACGGTTCACTTGCAGGTAGCTTTAGAGCTCTCTGAAGTTCTGAGCGAACTCATTTCAATTTGAAAAAAACAGATCAATTAATGCAGCTTGAAAATGAAAGTGAACCATAACAGGAATAAATTATTTCTGTTGCCTTGATGCAAAGTATAAACAGTGTTAATGATAAAAAAGAATGAAGGGCGAACATGTTGGCATACATATATTTTTTGTTCGTTAAAGCTCTTTAATCTTAGGTATTTCTCTTTAACATGAAATATGCAAGGCATTTTTCCATTCCATGTATTTGCATTCATTATCAAGCTGCTGAAGTTGTTTAGAATTCCTACTGGTCCTATAGAGGTGATGAATTACTTACAACCACTTTAAAACGTTTCCTCTTCCTTCATATAGAGGATATGGCTCAGTCTGTGAACTTTGTTAAAGTAAAGTTAGACTGCAGACTGTATAACAATTAAGATGCCAGCAGCACCTGGAGCTGTACACAGATGTGTTCCTGTTTCCTTTAATATTCAGACCTGTCTTCCTGCCTTCATCTACTGTATACTGCGAACCTCTCTGTGCTGGCTGCTGGAGCTCTTTGGGAAGTTCTGGACGGACTGGAAAGCCATTAACAGGGTTGTCTTGCACGTGCCGGCACTGAGTCACCCGTCCTGTGGAAACTCCTCCTGTATCTGTGTGAAGAGTGATGGCTGAAAGACAAGAGCTCAATGTTGATGTTGTCTCTCGCTGTAGCAACTTTTACTGAAGTCCAGCTCCAGAATATTACTTTATAGACTTTATAAAGTAATAATTTTGCATATTTTTATATTTGAACATTCTAATACAACAAAATAACAATTCTCACGGGATTCATTAACCCAATACTACAACCCAGTCTCATGGGAAGGCGTATAAATAGCACAACATTACAAATACATTCTGCGTGTCATGAAGACACATTATAAGCTTTTCACTTGTTATTTGTATGCTGCTTTTTGTGTGTCATTTGTATGCCATGCAACAAAACTATGATAACGTCCGCAGTTAGGTTTAGGCAACAAAACCACTTAGTTAGGTTTAGGAAAAATGTCATGGTTGGGCTTAAAATAAGTACGTAAACTAAGTAAAATATGTACAAAAACAATGTTACATAAGTACGGAAAACATGTCACAAACATTACTAAAAAACATAACATAACTTACAAAACAAAAAACAGGTCTCCTGGTTGAAAGTCCTGTGTTTGTTGGACCCATCCACGTCCCCACCTGCCCGCCAGAAGCAGTCTTTCTCACTTTTTATTCTACGTCACTAGTTCTGAGCGTAACATATTTAGGCGGATTTATTTACACTGCAAACAGCACAGACGACATGGCGTACACATGACACGCCAAATGCAATAATGGCGTTCTTATTGCCCACTAAATGCCTTGCGCATTATCGTGTCATTCATATGCCTTTTTGTAGGAACAGGGTGAAAACTAATACAGAGGATATTACTAAGGTTTTACACAGGATCCTATTTACTCTTTACTCATGCTACTGACTGGAATCAAGGGTTACTAAGTGTCTTTTGTTTTGCTGATTACATTTGCTATTGCATTTGCTCCTGAACACCCTGGGATTCTGCTAATGCTGCTATTTGCAGTGATTCGACAATTAGCACAGTGGGAAAATGCGATACAATCAGTGTCTCTATTCAAACCTTTACAATGGTCGCAGAGGGGAAGAAAATATTGTTTTTTTTTGTCTCGGTTAAGGCCATGTTAAAATAGCACAAAATATACGACCCAGGAATAACAACACCGACTGAGGCTATTTGTGCTTTTTCAGGCTTTATCAAACCTCTCACGAACAGCTTTGAACATGTGTGTTAATCTGGAACAATGGGGGAAGCCGTGACTCAAGCAGCTAAAAATAATAAGAAAAAACATATCTGGACACAATCTGGATGTGAGTGTATGCGTGTGTGCTATTGATATCAGTACATGTGAAGTCATTTTCTTAAGGGGGAAAGGTCAGTGGAGAAAAGCTGCAAAAAGAGGAAGCACCTGTTCTCTCTCTCAACACACACACACGCACACACACACATACACACACACACACACACACACACGCACACACACACAATGTGCACCATGTTCTATAAATGCTAACGTCAGCATGCTAATATGCTCACAATGACAATGCTAACATGTTGATACTAAGCAGGTGTCATGCATGTTCACCATCTTAATGTCCTACTACACCCTAAAAGGAAACTATAGGAACATTCTGCAGGCTGAAATACTCAGCCCAGTCGCACAGCAGTTTGTGAAATAGTCAAAATATTTAATGTATTGATTTGTGTACATAGACACGATTTAAAAAAAAAATTGTGATGATCAGCACGAAATCAATTTGTATGTAATCCACATAATTCTGAACCGGAAGGTATAAAAAGTGGTGAACGCCGCGCAGGGAGGAGCATGGGGCAGATGGGTGGGTCAAAAAACACAGGACTTTCGCCCAGGAGACCGGTGTTCGTGTTCGTGTTCCAAGTGAAACCCCAACTCAGAGAAATTAACACATGCGTCACGTGTTGTTGGACATTCAAAACACACTAAAAATACGTTGGTAAAAGTCGTGCTGAGCGTCACTAAAAAAAAAATGGGAAATTCTATGTACACGAATCACATAGATTTTTCATGAACTGCTGTGAGACTGTGTTATAAATACTCCAACTACAAAACAGTGATAATTTGAAGGTGTCTTGGAAAGGTCTAATAATTAATTGACCTTTTTCAGCTTTTTCAGCTTGTTAATTGGTCACTGTTTGGCCTGTAGGAGTTGTTTTCTGACTCACAGAACATCTTGTGTTTTATGTAGCGCCCAGAGACTTTATTGTGTGTTCTTCAGTATAGATGAATTTACACGCGTTGGAACATACTCACCACAGCATGGTGCCAGGGATGAAAAGCAAACACTCACCGGGGGTGCAGTAATATTGAGCTATAGCTGGAATTCACTCTGTTTTCCTCCACTTCCTGCAAATGGATACAAAAACAAATTTACAAGCAAACCACAAAATGCTGCTTATGATTAATTTGCAAAGATGTCACACTTTGTGAAAAATGAGCAAAGCTTTTCTGTTCCATTTGCTGCCGCCACAAGCACAGTGTCTGTTTAGGAGGCTTTCACTTTTGTGGGAGAAATGTGTTAATTAGTGATACACTCCTGCTGTTTCACACCAAGGAAGCTAAGAGGCTGTTTTGACAGAAGCTTTTTAGTGGCATTAGGGTGACCCGGGGATAAAAAAGGCACTGTCTGTCCTCCACATGATCCAGGTTTACATGCAAGGCTTGAGTGCTCTCTTCCAGCCTTGGAGGTGTTGTTCTGCAGCTGATGATGTTATATTGAAAGAGGAAAAGGAAAGAAGAATTTCCTTTCAAGGAGCATTAAAGAAGCACGCTGTTATTATACATCCTCAAGCTCAGATTGGTTTCTTTTGTGCTGGCCTTGAAGGAAACAATTTCCACCTTGAAGAATCGGCACAACTTTTCCTCACGGTAAATGAGACGCCCAGACTCAATACATAAGTGATCAGCCTGCCACTTCAATTGAAAATGCCTACCCTCAGCCTCAACCTGCTATTCTTAGCCAATTTGAGTTTGTTTAGTGCTTGTTTAGGTGCCAGTGTGATGGAAAGGATGGAGACTGCCTATAGGTTTGGTGCAAACCATACTGAACACTGTACACACCAAACACACCAAGCTAATAATGTACACACCAAGCCATTAAACAGATACAGGCCATAACATTCATCTGATAATTGTGAAAAATGCCCACAAGTTCCAGCTTGCACACAGTGTTGAAGCCAATGAATAAAAGGATAATTAACATTTCAACTAACCCAAATAAATGCATTCACCCTCAACACACGGCTGCTATTTTGACAGAATATTAAATTCATACAAGAATATAAATATTCAAGACGTCACACCTCGCTGGCCACATTTATTTAATAACCAAAAACCCATACCACCAGTGAGTCATTCTAAAATACATAATAAATTGTCAGTAACTATTAAAGGAAGTGGTAGCGAAGACCCTCGGAGGCCGTTTTGTTTACCGCCGGATATTTGTTTACATTCAATTACATTCTGGTGGAAACCGGAAGGCTTTGCCTAATGAAGCCTCGATTCCTGTTGGGCTTCTGCTTAAACAAATTAGAAAGCTGAGACAAGAAGGCAGCGGTCTCAGACAAGCTTCTTGTGGTCTGTGATGATGTTTGTGTACGATTGTGGTTGTGCAATCAACCCTCTTGTCGGTACTGATATGGACAAAAAAAAAAGCTCATGATTGCATACACCTCCACCACACACATACACACATCCCTGTATCCCCTATCTTTGTGAGGACATGCATCGACTGAATGCGTTCCTTAGCCCCTTAACCCTAACCTTAACCATCACAACTAAATGCCTAAACCCAACCCGTACCCTAACACTACCCCTAACGTAAACCTAATTCCAACCTGAACCTTAAAATCAAGTCTTAACCCTCAAACAGGCCTTTGAAGCAGTGAGGACCGGCCAAAATGTCCTCACTGTGTTGGTTAAAAACTTGTTTCGGTCCTCACTATGTAGCAAGTACAAGAACACACATACACACACAAGCACCTTCCAGTATGATTACGAGCTTCTTGAATTAGTTTTGCAAGCTGTGATTACATCCATATACAGAATACATTCAATATACATTTAAAGAAGACAGCAATTAAAGTCAGACTAGCTTCTGTTCCTATCGCTTCTGGCTCTCAGTGGAGAATATTATGCAGCAGATAGCATCTTTAATTAGTCCTCCCAAAAAGCTGAGACATGACGCTTCTCTGTCCATATTCTGTTCTTAATTGTGCTGGGCTGTGTCGTTTTAGCTTTTTAACACTGTACCAAGATTAAAAACAATTATTTTTCTGTGCATTCAACAACTGCAGCTCACATGAATATTAGCCCAATGGCGTAATGGCGTGTTTGCCTCCACACCACCCACCCACCCGGTTTGGAAGTGTTATGAACGTTGTGCGGATGGTTGAAAGCAGATTTAATTGGAATTAATTTAACTAGATTATATTTGCATAATGTATTTATATTTTCTTTTGCTAAAATGAGATATTTACCCAGCTAACAGCCATATTTAGCATTACGAAAAAATTAAAATTAGTTAGCTGACGTTCGCGAGAGTGTGTTGCTGAGACAGAGAAAGGTCACAAACAAGGCTAATTTTCTCCTGATCTGTCTGTCTGAAAAAATGCCCTTTTAGTGTCAGAATGTTTGGAAGATATTTGATTTGTAAAAATGGGTCTAATATTTACTTTGGTGACTATGGGGCAAAAAATCAGTCATAATCTGTGTTCACGTTCACTTCTCCCATTGAAGTTAATAGACTTCAGACATGCCGCTAGTCTCCTAAAGGGGTGTGGCAGTGGCCAAACTATTTTTTCTGGTAGTCATAGTGAGACCTGTTACAGGAGAAAAAAAAAATGTTTTCAATTAAATTAAGAAAGTGCTATGTTTGAAATTAGTTAAGATTAAGAAAAAAATGCCCTTAAACTGACAATATTTGATGTTTTGTTGAGAATTTATTGGTCACTTTAACTACCTTCCTGCTTGCTTTCAGCATTTTTACATTGTACAAGTATCAGTGGCTGGTAGGCACCATTCTCAAGAAGCTTATCTCTTTGTAGAGCAGCACATTCTCCCTTTCAGTAAATGGACTGCTGGGATGATAACCAGAGTGAGGGGGTCACTAGGCGGTTCAGAGGGAGACAGAGAGAGGGGAAATAGGCAGACAGAAAGAAAGAAGGCAGATAACAGCGAGGCAGAGAGCAAACAGACAGATGGAGGAAGTGTAGATACAGTAGGTAAAGATTGACAGGCTCTTAGAGGAGCTGTTGGCTTCATGTTCTTTGAAAACAAAGAAGGGAAAAGAGAGGGTAAATAATGAAAAAAGGCAAATTAGTGTTTCGTCAGTTAGTCTGTTTAATCTGAAATGAAGTGACACGCAAAAGTAAAAAGAGCAGAGTGAAGACGGATGAAAAACAGTCTCATTAATGGAAGCTTCATGTCGCCTCAAACCACACGGTGTTGTCACTCTCAGATGACGAGGAAGTTAGGAGGACAAAGATGAAATGAGCAGACGCTGCTGGAGAATCAGAGGTATTAGAGAGGCTGCAGAAAAGATAAAGATGAAAGAACACACAGGATAAAAAGAGTAAACAGCGGAGGTGAGGAAATGGTGAGGAACAAAAGAGAATGAAAGAACAAACTATGAGCTCCGCCTCCGCCCTCCTGAGTCTATTATTAGTTTTATTGGAAGAATCTCACTATGTTGTCCCACATATTGATTTAAGTGTGTAAGTGCTGAAATGCTCTGATGAAGTAGACACACATGGCTTTGTTCTCTGTATCTCTGCCACGTCTTAAAGGTCAGTACAGTAGCATTTCATCTATTTCTTGACATTTTGATGTACAGTCTGCTACTGGAGGTTTTCCCAGCAAAACCAAATCATTCATTTTTAAAAAATAAAATCAAGACAAATGTCTAACCAAGTTTGAAATGAGCCGAGCTGATGGATTGCTGTTTGGAAGTGATGAAGTGTGTTCAACACGCGGTGTAAAAGCAGTTTTTCTACCACCCAGAACTTTTGTTGTAGCCAAGTCTCGACAGGTCACGATCTCCTCCTTTCTGCCTCTGTGAGCACATTATGCACATATACTTCTTTGCAGGTTGATGTATGGGCTCAAAAATAATGAATAAATGTTTGAAAATCATTCCATAACTTGTGAAAGTATGAAGAATAATGGCCTTGGGCTGAAAACAAACACTATTCAGACTGAAACATCCCAATTTATGAATACCGAACAAGATCATTTGTACTGTCTGTAGGCACACTGCATACTGTATTGTTGCCTCTAAAACTGCTATTTCCTTTGATGTAAAAGATGTGGTAGAACTCAACATCAAAACGAGAAAGCAAAGCGTGATGCGTTATTTGACGCACATAGAAAATAATAACTGTGTTCGTCTCTCTAAAGCCTTTTTCTGCAACCGTGCCTGGCAGATTTGATACTGGGACCGGAATGTAAATGCCATTCTTTAAAGCTGCTATAATCAATATTTTTATATTAACAATGAATCACATGACCACCTGTATGTGAAAGGGGTCGCTAGTAGTGACAAACCTATAGAGAATTGTCACCTCATCATATCTACAATAAAACTATATGTACGAGAAAATTTGCCACAAAGCCACAAATTCTCTTAAATCCCTCGTACGTGCCTCATCAGAACAAATCTGTTCATACAAGCGGTTCTTGCATGAGGCCCAATGAGTGAATGTGAGAAGCTCCAATTGAAAAAAGGATTTTTAAATCTGCGTTCATCTGTGGCTTTGAGCAGGAGTGCTCAACTGCTCCTGCTGGCTGGGTGACTCCAGGCAATGCTCAGGACACTTTAATAATAAATAAACCTGCCAGCCCTAATGATTTTCTTTGGACTAGTAATTGGACGTAATGGGCTGAAGATATCTTGTGTATGTGTGAGTGTTTTTGTACATGCGGCCACATGTGTGTACATATAGCAAAGTGTCATGATTCAATACCAGCGTAGCTGTTGAATCTCTCTCACACTTTGGGGCTGATGAAGCAGCACTAGAACTACTCACTATCTGCGTTATAGCTCCATCATCACGCTGCATGGAGCACTGAGTCATGGTCCTCCACTGTGTTTACGCGGTGCTTGTATCCACGAGGAGTTACAGTGAGTGTGCAGAAAGGGCTTCAGTGTATCGCTCATGACTGATTTTGGATGGCACTTGTAAAACTTGAGACACTCAGTTTAACCTCAAGGCCACCTGGCTGCTCTTTCTAAGCATCCTTATGCATATTTTCTATCTAGTTATTGTCTGCATCAGTGCATTAAGGGAAAAAGGATCAGTAGTCCAGCAGCCACTCGAGATAAGTCATTTTGTTATTCATTCTATGTCATACTCAATTTAGTCGATTAAAGGATGATATTTCAGTGTATTTATTGATTTGCTCTGTTAGTCTGGTCCAGTGGTTCCCAACCTTTTATGTCTGACGTAACCCCACAGTTCTATCAGATGAGCTCAAGCACCACCCTTCATGTTCCAGATGTGTTCATTTGAATGGATTTTAAGCTGAATGTTATTGGATGTACACTATTCATTTTAAGTAGGTTTGCTCAAAGTTGAATTCATTCAATTCACGTTTTGACTATTATTTATTACTTTGAGGGAGTTTTTGACTCCTCTGCTCAGTTGCTAAGTCATTTTCATTTGGTGTTGCAGCTGACTCGAGTTGGTGTGAGTTAATCGCAGCCGCACTGCACAGCACTCATGCAGCTGTTACCGCGGATAACACCGTCCCCCGACCCACGGTTGCGGGACTGCAAGCAAAACAGTCATCTTTTTCTAGATCTTGGCACATAAAGGATCAATTGCAGGTATCGTTTGATTGGAAAAGTTTGGATACTACTTGATACCTTAAAAGTTATCAAGTACTGATACCCAGCCGTAGCAGTCAGCCTATTGTAACTGGTTGATAATGTCAAGTAAATTTTATTTACATACCCCAAAATCACAAATAATAAATTCTCCTCAAGCTTAGCTATACTAGCTTTACAAGTTGTACAGCATTCATCTTTTATCCTTAAACCCTCAATTTCGGTAGTTATTTTGAGGCTAGATATGTTAAAACTCTCATTTTAATATTCTGATTATGATTTGGTAAATATATAACCAAATCTTAATTTCTATGGTTTTCAAATTAGCAGAGCTACTCCACTATCTTGACATCCTCATCCATTAACACCATCATGTTCACTCCAGCCAGGTAAATGCGGAGATGCTGTTGTATTCATCACGTCTGAATAGAAGGTCTGATTTTAAAAGCATTAATGTGATCTCCTAATACAGCACCACTGGCTTTTCAGCCTTTGCTTTTTAGTTTTTATCATCACCATAGATCATCAATAATATAGAGACGTAATGTGTCAATCTACCTCTTAACCAACTACAAAAACCTAAATAAACTAATTCATACAGATTTTTTGGAAAAATTGTATGCCAGATGTGTCTGTCACGGTGAGCTAAAAATGCATGATCATATCCAAAAACAATCTGGTTTATGGCGCATGTAAATGCCATGACCGGGACCTGGATAAGTGATAGGTGAATTGTTGGATGGATGGATAGATAGATACTGCCAGAGTGAATGGGTGCATTATTATTATTTATTTATAGCCTAAATGTAATCTATATAATTCAAAAGCTTCTTGTAACACTGTTGTTTTCCCAGATGTCTTTACACCTTTGTAACATGTGCATTAGTCTCATACTGCCCCCTACTGTTTAAGGCATGAACAGTTTCCCTCCCTTTTTGTGAATGGAACAAGTTGCCCTGCAGTCGGAACAAACTGCCCTGAGGAACGCCCTGGTTGGGACGTACAGTAAATGCTATAATGTCCGTGAAAGAATTCAGTTCTCCCTCGGCTGTGTGAACGCCATAAAGTGATCGATGGTGTGTATTTGTGTTGGTCATGATGATAAAGCGTCTCCATTTGGGAGAGTCCATCAACATTGTCTCTCCTGGGGCCCTGAGTTAGAAGCCATTCACACCGGTGGTACAGGAATGCTCCTAACAATCAGCAATCAGAGGAGGAAATAAAAACACAGCTACAGTATGAGGCTGATGAGGAGAGAAATCATTCAGTGACACGCAGGCTGTCTAAATTTGGCACATCTAGTTAACATGCAGAGTTGATGTGAAAATGATAACGCCCGTGGTAATGGAATGAATATGAATTGTGTCCTTGTGTCTTAAGGACACGGCACATTGGCTTCCTGTTCTCATCAGCGGGTGTGCCAGTGACAAGTCAAGGGCAGCTTAATGATACACATCTGTAAATCACTCAGAAACTATATTTTGTATTCCCCACATGCAAAGATCATTTTCATTCTGCTACAAAACACTCAAGGGAGAACAGCGAGGCACTGAAGTGACTAAAGTACCATCACAAACATCTTATCACCTCTCCCTCCATCTGAGAAACAATCTGAGGTGAAGGTAACAACAATTTTCTTTTCTCGGGTCCTATGACTCTTTCAGCAGGGGTTTGAGATGTGGCTTGCTGTTGTTGCTCTTGGCAGCCAAACTCCAATTAAAATACTAAGCCATCAACAAATTAGTAGAGCTGTGTTTTCTGGTAATCACACAGGACAGAAATGTCAGCTGTATCAACAGCGAAGCTAATACGCAAAGCCAATTTAATTTCACTCTCATTTCACTTTTATAACACCGATTCGTATCATGCTCTCGGAAATGTATTATATTGTGGGTAATTGGGTGTGATACAAGCTATTTTCTCCTCTTCTGCCTTCACGACACACATTGACAAGTCAAGCCAAAAGGTCTAGAAAATATTAAGAAATTTAGTGAAGTTATATTTCTGGAGTATGAACAAATAAGACATTCTCCCTTTATGTCTGGGAACCAGGCTGATACAAGTGTCTGTCCTTGTTATAGGAGTCAGGATGACAGAGCATTCCCCCTGGAGAACAAATAAACAGACCGAAAGAAGAAGAAACTGCTTTGAAGAAAAATGGATTGAGTTTTGTTGCATGCCCGCAGCAGGCTTTGGGCGAGGAAATTTATTCTGCGGACATTTGCATAATGGACATGTCTAGTTAGCAATTCTTATCAGCAGCTGTTTTGGCTCTGAATTATGAGCACAATTTGTCAGGAGAGCAAACAAGACTATTGCCAGAGTTATCTGTGTGAGCCACCAAATTGTGCATTTGAATATCCAGCAGCTCATAAATACAGAGAGAGAGTTTCTCATTGTGGATTCACCTTCCCTGTGATTTAAATGTTTGGTCTGAAGCTGTCACAGCTGAATGGGCAGAAATTTTATTTTTAATTTTTTTTTTTGTATGTGACTGGAATCGGCTGTAACTGGGTTGATACAGTTGGGTTTGGCCCACATGCTTGGTTGGTGACAAGTTAGTGACTGGCCTTAATAACGTTTAATCCACTGAAAACGTGAAGCGCCAGACTTTACGTTGCCAGGAAACACTGCAAATCTGGCAGGGGTTGGCCTGTTGAGGGGCTGGTGACGTGAGAAATGATCTCTTTTATTCCCTTTACAACCAGCCCTCTTTAAATGATTGGAAATGCAATTTCACAGCCAAAAAAACTAATAATCATTGTGGAAATTAAAATTACACAAAGCAAAACCATGTGTTTGTGTGTGCATGCATGTCAACGTGTATGCTTTTGAGTGTTTCTTTACTTTCTATAAGACTCTCTCAGACTTCATATGTTTAACTATAGATGCATAAAGTCCCTTGAAGGTCTGATTTGCTTATAAGCAGAGAGAGATCACACACACACACAGCCTGGAGATGACACTGCTCAACACTGTGACCGACTAACTGAGAAAGTGGATTGGGGGCATAAGGCCTGGCTATGGATTACAGATGTTCAAAGATCCTTTGGTGTGTGAGTGCGCGCTGCAGCTTTGACAAGCTCATGTGTAATGTGGAAGTGGTGGAAAGCCAAAGAAAAGCTTTAGGTACTTGTTAAAGAGCTCCATCTAATGGCCAACAGGTAAAAATGTATTTTTATTCACCTTGATCTGCACTCAATATAAATCAAGTCTGTGTTTAAATCATTTGGGTTTTTTTTTTTTTTATTAAATAATCATGAAATAATTAATAATACAATCAACTGTGTTGTTTGGCACTAGTTTGTTCCAACAGAGTTTAGTGTGTGATGTCTAAATCTACTACCTGATTGTCAGGTGACTGTGGCTTCAAAATAAAAGCATGCATGTTGAGAGTGAGGTTGCCTTGAAAAACGAGCACGTATATAAATACCACTAAGGGAGTAATTTACATTTTTTTGGACTCGGGAATCTACAGGTACTGTATTTAATTAACTTGACCGCCCCATTGTCTACAGTTATTTTTATTCTGAAAGTATATTCCGGAAACCGTACTTTATTGCAGATCTAGGGCAGTCACTTTGACATACAGGTTGCTATAGCACTGGTTGCTAGGTAACCTGATTAAATAATTTGTCAACTCTTGTTAGCAGCAGGCAGACATTCAATTAGAGAGCAAGTCATGAGGTAATGTTACTGTTTTCTAGTTGTATGACTATTTTAGTGTGTATGCAACATATCAATGTTGTTAAAGCTCATGTAGGTTATTAAATAAGTGTGTGTAGCCTGTCTTTTATTTGGTTTTCAGTTGTTAGCTAACGTTAGCTAGGATAGGTTAACTGAGTTAGTTAGCTTCACTATTTCTCCAGTTAGCTGCCACTTAGACATTTATTCCCTTACATATGAACAAATGGAAATATTTCTTGAATTATATATCACAACAAACATTTAAAGGGACTGTTTGTAAGAATCAGAAATTGGTTGTAACAGTGACACCTGTGGCCGTTAAGTCAGCGTCCTGTTGCTCGCGCTCAGCCTCCCAACCGCGGTGGGAGGACGAGCTGAGCGAGCGAGAACGAGCGCGGTGTGTGAGTGAAGGCAGGCAGGCAGAGGAGCAGAGTACAGCAGAAACTCAGGCCCTGGAGACCGTAGCTACGACTGCGGCCAACACTATTTTGCAAAACGGACTTCATTAGATACAACTTTGCGGTTTTAGCGCTTCCGTGTAGTTTGTGTTGGAGTCTGAGTCTGAACAGCGTCCCGGTTGATTTATACGTGTAAGAAGTTACAAACAGTCCCTTTAAGAAGCGTTACAAATAGAAATGCCAGAGTTTAATAATACTCCATTTCAAAAAATATTCTGTGTTGAAAGGCAGAAAAAAGTAAAAGTACAATAGTTGTTTCAGCAAAATGTAGCTAGGCTAGCTAAGTCGTTATTATGCAGCAGAGTGGTCCCTTTAAGAGTTATATTACATATTATATTATTGGGCTATTATTATTGATGCAATAATTGGTAAGCAGCATTTTAATGTTGTAGCAGGTGAGGTGGCCTAACTTTATATACTCCTATTGTCAGTAAATTCATCTGTAATAATTGATCATATTTTATAAAATGATCACATGTTTTGTGTGAAAAATCTTAATTTGTGAAATAACTACCAACCATAATTGGTTAAAAAATATAATATTTCTCTCTGAAATGTAGTGGAGCTGAAGTACGAAGGAGCAGAAAATGAAAATACTTAAGTAAAGTACAAGTGCATACACAATATTTGAGTAGATGTACATTCCACCACTGGCTGTCATAAAAACAGTACTCCTTTCAAGAAATATTATTCAAAGTTTTAGTAAGATAAGTTACGTCTTGCTGTCTGCCTACTCTTCTGCCTCCAGCTTACAGGAAGAGAATCCCCAGGAGCCCCAACAGGAGACACTGCAGCAGCTAGCAGCCAGAATAGTTCAGAAGGCCTGGAAAAGATATGTGGTGGGTGCTGCTGTTGTTGTGGGCACTCTTGTACATGCACAAATTAAAATCAACATGCATAAGCTAAAACTAAAACTCTTTTTCCTACACAATCTGTAGGACAGACAGATCTTCAAGTATTTCAAAGAACTTACCAGCCATTGCAACCAGCTGGATCCCCAAACCACCCTCAAAAGTGTGAATCCTCGAGAGGTAACAGAAACAATGCTCTCTATAAAATGAAAACAAATAAAATAAATGGTAAGATTTGATTTTCCTGTGGCAGGCAGAGTTGCTGGATGCTGCTGCTGGCGTGTTCATCAGGTTTCGACTCGGAGGGGTAGGAGCTGAAGAGAGAAATACACTCAACATTACTCAACAGCTATGTGAATATGATAATACAGACATATCTGCTTACATCTTGCTTATACCTTTGCCCTCAGTTTACCTTTCCTCCCAGCATCTATTACAAGATCTTCACCCATCGACCCATCGCAGACATGTGTGCCAGCAGCCCGAGGGACTACAACCAGCTTGGCCTAAAGAAGCCTTTGGCCCAGCAGACCAACAATCGCTGGCCTCTTATACAGGAGGACCGATCAAGATGGTACCAGCGCAAGGAGAACAACAGCTGGAGGCTCTTCTGTATCAAGGTGAAGAAAATGTTCTGTTCTGCCTGTTATTTGTACAAATACTATAGTGAAAAAAAGAAAATAAGCACCACCAATGCAAGGGGTTAATTTTGTCCTTTGTGGTAAGAATCTGACACACTTGAATAGATAGAACAGCTACAACAGGCATTTCATGGCAGCGTTTTGCCT
Organism: Sebastiscus albofasciatus; assembly: GCA_916701655.1. Lineage (NCBI taxonomy): Eukaryota > Metazoa > Chordata > Actinopteri > Perciformes > Sebastidae > Sebastiscus > Sebastiscus albofasciatus. Next base: position 118,189 of record CAKAOI010049156.1, read on the forward strand.
TGATCGTACCAAACTATGTTTAGCTTCGGACATTGTGTAAGCTGAATCATAATGCTCCCACACATTGTTTATTTAATGCAAAAACAAGGTCACATAGTTCAACTGTTAACCACTAAAAGTCATAGTCTGTGTTTATGTGCTTCTTCTACTCTCTGATAGATGGTTCCCATGGATGGGCCCATACAGATCGGTGTTAACAAGAAAATGGAGTTTCACTATTCCAGGTTGCGCCGGCAGCAGGATGTAGACAAGTGGAGGAAGAAGAGGAAAACTGAATGGCTGAAGCAGATGTGAGTTTCATATATTTGTCTGTCCCTCAAAGCAAGTCTTTTGCTGTGCACCGGCTGCTGTGGCCTCAAATGATTACAGGCTGATGGTAAATGCTAGCCTCAGTTAGTGTCTATTGTGTATTATAAAAGAGGACCTATTATGCTTTTGTGCTTTTTCCCTTTCCTTTAGTCAGTGTGTTATATAGTTTTTGTGTATTTAAAAGGTCTGCAAAGTTACAAAGTCCAAAGTCCACGCCAAAGAGAGTTCCTCTCCCCCCACAGAAACACTGCTCCGGAACTGTCTGAAACGCCTTGCTTGGAGACCCGCCTTTTCTTCTGTAACGTGGTGATGTCATGAAGTAACACATTATATGACATAATACCTGCCTAGTGGATAGTTTGGCACACCTCAAACAAAGCTAGACAGAGGGTAATAAGAGGTGCTGCAGCACAGCCGGTATGAGAAAACATAAAGTGTTTTTTGAACATTAATACATGTTCTAGTAGAAACCCAAAATACAAGTATGCACCTGAAAATGAGCATAACTTTAAATTCCAATCACAGAGCTAAGCATCAGTCAGCATCCTGTTGACCTTTGAAAACCCTTGGTCGATTAACAAAACGCTGCTATTTTGATGGTATATTGAAAGTTGTGACTCTTTAATCCATGTAGACACACAAAAACTAAAAATGACTGAAAATATCAAATAATTTGCAATGATTAATATGGACAAATAAAACTGTACAAATTATTGCGCATATTAACCAAGGGCATTTGCAATTTCTGGGTTCTATCTTTATCTAGATTAGAAAATGGACTCACAAAATAGTTTTTTATTATGCAGCAAACTGAATATTTATTTTTTCTGAATGGACAGTTAAACCTTGAAAGCAGTTAAGTGTTGCAAAAGGACTTTATGGGTTTTTAGCCGTGGTGGTGTGACCACTTTGGTCCAGGCTGAAATATGTCAACAACTATTGGATGGATTACCATGAGATTTTGGTCCCCAGAGAATGAATCCTACTAACTTTGGCGATCCTCTGACTTTTCCTCTAGCGTCACCATGACGTTGAAATTGTGGTTGTGAGTGAGTGAATCCAAGGATTAGACTATATTTGTTAATACGTCAATAAGTCTGCCAATTGTCAAGTAAATATTCAAAACCAGTAACCATTTATCCATGTTAATCTCCTTTTATGCTCTTTTACAAAATGTGGACGATACACATCTGAGGCAGGGTCATTTGTAGCCCTGTGTATAAGTGTGTGTATGTCCTCTCTCCCTTACATACAGGTATAACCAGGGGCGTCTGCAGGCTCATCCAGCGCATCAACACATGGCGACGCAGGTGGTGAATACGGCCCAGGAAATGATGGACGCCATTGCAGAGAAGGGAGATGATGAGGTACAGGAATGGGAGCTGGATGAGCTGCTGGCCTGGACCAACACCCTCAACTTTGATGAGTAAGAGTCCTCTGCTCACTGTTGACTAGTAGACAGTCTGATGTTTTCTGTTGAACAGACTGGTTGTAATTCAAAACTTGGTCAAAAGTGATTATATCTTTATCATTTGTAACATATTTTTGCTCCTTTGCCTGTGCAGGTATTTGCAAGAGTGGAGAGGTTTGGCCTGCAGTCACTCCTCTGAGCCAAGCAAAGGTGAACATTTGTAGTGATGGCTGCATATCTTTGCTGCTTGTTATTGCTACCTATTCAATGCTTTATGCTGTAACGCCATCTGCTGTTTAAGTTTAGGATTAACAAAGCTGTATTTCCATCAGTTTAAATCTCACCTATTGTAATAAAAGACTTATTGATGACCATGTTTTTGTGTACACATCCCTCTTCTCAGGTAAAACATGATCTTTGGTCATTTTGAAACCATCATATGAGTGACAGTGACATATACAGTAGGTGTGCATTTATCATGTTTAAACATAAGAAATATCCCTCTGTCACACACTGTCACTTTTTGCTGACATATTTCGTGTTGAATAGAAAGTATAAATAAAATAAATCGTTTTTTGACAGGTTTCAATATTGAAAATGCATGCTTATGCCTATGTGTGCAGAGAGGACTGCTGTGTCTGAAGGATAAAGGAAATGTAAGGACATAGCTCTTTCCAAGTACAGTATATACTGTATATATGTGTGTAAGCTTGGGATAAATGCAATTTGTTATAGTTTTAAGTGGACATATTGACACTGAGAGCAATCATTTTATCTTAAATAAATATCTCTTTGTATCTTTAAAAAGCTTGTTTCTGTGTAGATTTTTTCTTGTTCCAGAGATTGTAGCGACATATCTGACTTGGATTACTCTATTTATATTATAAGCTCAATGTATTTTCACCTCTGTAATAAAAGTGAATAAACAGTTTGTTATTTTTAAATAAGAAAGTTATACCTCCCCTTTGTGTGAAATATGTTGAATGCCTGCTGTCAAATATGTGAAGGAATCATAGACTCAGTCTAGTGAATTGCCCGTGATAATGCAGATAATACAGGGAGATCATTTAAACCAGGAATCAACTATATATTTTTGTGATTATCAATATAAGGCTACTTGTTTCTCAATTTACACACAGTTATTTACATTATTGTGTTTCTCACAATCCCACCCACCCCCAAAAAAACAACCCAAAAACTAAATAATGTTTCTGTCTAACATACTTCCTGTATGGGCCAGTCTAAGATTCAAGATCCAAGATGTTTATTGTCACGCCGGTTATACAAGTACAATCGTGTGAAATGCTTTTTGCTGGGAAGCTCCATTAAAAATAATAAGTTGTATTACAATTATAAAAGGAAATACTTTGAACAAGCCATATTAAGAACATATTCAGTATAAACAGTATAAGATATATGTTGAGGTATTGCACTTGTTTATTGCACTTTTTGTGTGAGAAGGTGTCGTATGAATTATCTATTTAAAAGTCTGATGGCGTGGGGAAAAAATTGTTCCTCAGTCTGCTGGTGAGGTCTAAAGATATTGTGTTGAGTATTTACAGTTTTGTAAAGTGGCGATGAGTCATCAGAATTACACAATTTAGTGTTCAGCTATCCTCAGTAACAAAACAGGATGCAATGCCTACCTCTGAAAAAGAGGGGGCACCCGGATTTGAACCGGGGACCTCTTGATCTGCAGTCAAATGCTCTACCACTGAGCTATACCCCCATACAACAACATGGTGACATGGACAATTTATAAAGACATCTATGACTGGCGTTTACATCGTTGCTGTGTTAAAGTGTGGTGAAATTGTTAACGTTATAAATCATACAGTACTTAAAAACAAACCGGATACCAATATAGTGTAGAGAAACATAATACAACGGGTTTTTTTAATGGTACATCGTACACGACACCGGTTTGTACCGGATGTGTCGTCATGTAAACGCGACCCAACCGGATGTTAGTAATAGAAAGTGGAAGAAACGGCATCACCATGGTACTGTTGCAGTCTTATATTCATTTACTATGATTTATACTATCCTAACCATATTAGAAACATTACATTGTATTACGTAGTTATACTAATGTTTATTTAACCTGCTCACAGCTTTGTCTTGTGTCTTTGTGTCCTCTGACGTCCACCAGCTGTGAATGTGATTAGTCACTGGAGCTAATGCTAGTTAGCAGCTATGAGGCTCCTTAACGTGGCTGATGATGAGTTTAGCTTTATGTGTGTGTGAGTGACTAGATACTAGTAGTTGTAAACTGTGAATGTGTGTTTGTTACAGAATACCCGAGGACTTCGCTCTCAGCTGAAGGACAGTGTACCTGTGGCCGGTTTTAGTCCACAGGGAGCTTATGGAGTACAGGACTCTCTGAGGAGCGGGTGAGCAGCACATCACAGCAATCTGGTGTTATTATTATGCTCATGTTATATGTATAAACCTTCTCCTATCAAGTTAGCACAAATAAACCAGTATATCTCTGGTTTAATTGTATTTTTATGATATTTCGGCTAGACTAGATTGACTGAAATAATTTTATAAGATAAAATATTCCTTTATTAGTCCCACAGTGGGGACATTTGCAGTGTACGGCAGCAAAGGGGGTAGTGCAGAAACAAAAAAGAAGCAGTAAAAACAAAAATCAAGATACAACACAATGCAAGAAGCAAAACAAAAGTAGACAGGCATATAAAATATGAACAATTTAAATAGAAGGAAATATAAAAATAGGAACAATAACAAGGGGAATATTAAAAATTGGAACAATATATACAGTAGTGACAATAAACAGACTATTAACACAAGTTTGATGAGTTAAAATGACTCAAACTATACTAATATAGCTACGTTTTCTTTGACTAAGATATGACTGACATGACCAGACTTTTAGTAAAATAAAACCTGACTTGAGGATGAAGTTGACTAAATATGATAAAAACTAACAAGGACATTTGACACCCGACTAACACCTCTTCCTAACTGGACGCGATGCAAAGCCGACAGTTAATCAATATCACTCTCTCTACGTCCTAGAGAGTGACATCGCTTGTATTCTGGACAATTTTTGGTATTACATACACACTGGATACTTGTCAAAAAATGATTTAACATAATGTATGAATATTTACTTTTCAATGTATGTTTAAGTATTTATTTACTCACTGGCTTTTAACAAATATAGTACAATTGTCTCACTTTTGGGCAGTGTGTACCTGATTATCCATAACATCTAGTTATCCAGTCTGTTGTAGAGCTGGACTGATGAGTCCACCAGGCCAGTATTAGCTTATTACAGATATATCAGTATTAAGTAAGAAGAAATGACTGGACAAAAGACCCATAGATATGTTTGAGATCTTTTAAAAACAGCTTTAAAATTACACAGTTTGTCAAAACAGAGAGGACTGAGTTTATTTTTCAACTGTAAAATATCCTGCTCATCACATATCCTGAAATTAAAATCTGTGTCAATATCGTTATCAGCTTAAAAATATTGTTGCTACATATACGCTGTTGTGCTGCTTTACAAGTTCGTAGTAGCCTTAAACCTTTTTACGTGTAATAACACAATGATGTAGTTTGTGTGACAGCTTTCTCTGTCAAGAGAAGCTGTGGTGTGTTAGTTTTTATTAGTCCCACCCTTAAACCAAATTACATGTACATAATACAGATTTTCACCTGCTTGTTCTATTTCTTCTTTTGCTACACAGCTTTACCAGCGTAAAGAATGAGCTCCTTCCAAGCCACCCACTGGAGCTGTCCGAGAAAAATGTGAGTAATCTGAATTATAAGAGAAAAATAAGAGCTCCTCCACAATTCATTTAGACTAGACCTCTTATCAGGACTGTGTAGGTGTTATGGAATCTTTTTAACAGCAGACATTTTGACTTGTGGTATGTGTAAGCAAAGGTGGAACTCATAACACTAACAAATGGCTCGGTTACATTTAGATGTCCCAGTAATCCTTGCCAGGGTGCCAGCCAGGCCAACCTGTCCTATTTATGTAGCAGTGCATTTTGTTAACAAAAACTAATCTAATATATTTGTCAATGACTTTTTTTTTTCCATTACTAAGAAGAAATGGAAGTAAATATAAAAATAGGAACAATAACAAGGGGAATATTAAAAATTGGAACAACATATACAGTATTGACAATAAACAGACTATTAACTGTATTGCACAAGTTTGATGAGTCAAAAGGACTAAAATGAATGAAGTTTTCATTGACTAAAACGATACTAATATAGCTACGTTTTTCAAGATATGACTAACATGACCAGACTTTTAGTCAAATAAACCTTGACTTAAAAAACTAAACAGGATGAGGTTGACTAAATATGATGAAAACTAACAAGGACATTTGACACAGGACTAACGCCTCTTCCTAAACTTGACGCGATGCAAACATCAGATTGTTTCGAAGTTTCGCACACCTCTAACCTGTTTTCATTGGTCAAAACCAAAGCTGACAGTTAATCAATATCACTCTCTCTACGTCCTAGGGAGTGACTTTGCTCGTATTCTGGACAATTTTTCGCGCTCACTTTCACCAGAGTTTGCTCGAAGTCAGCGCGTGGTGTGTTAGGAAGAGGTATTAGACTGCATAAAAAAATAAATGACAAAAGTAACACTATTATGTTATTAATCACAGCTGTGCCTTTCCTACTCTGACATGTCAAAATGTCTTTGTAACATTATAATATATGTGAACTGCTATTATTATTATTATGGATTCAATATTCATATTCATTTCAACAAAAAACAATTATATTAGGGAAATGAAACAAAAAAAACATGTTTTGAGGTAACAATAAAACAGAATGACCTGTACATTCATGAAAAGAGATAGCCCTGTTTTATTTGTTACAGGCAGATCAGTAGCAGTAAGAACAAGTGAAGGTTTGATGGTGGAAGTTAAAGTTGTTGTCTCGGGGCTACTAAACATTTTGATATGTTTCTGTGATGTGGTGTGCAGTTCCTGCCAAACCAGGACAAGATGAATTTCTCCACGCTTAGAAACATCCAGGGTCTTCATGCTCCGCTCAAACTGCAGATGGAGTACAGGGCAGCTAGACAGGTAACACACACAATGCTGCTGGTTTCAGTGATCCACCTCCACAGTTCTGACAGCCATCTTCCTTTTGGCTCTTCTCCCTGTTTGTTTTTAAATCATAACTCTTGATGCCTCCCCTCCCCCTCCTCCTTCCAGATCCAGCGTCTGCCGTTCTTACCGAGTTCAAACCTGGCTCTGGATACGCTGCGAGGCAGCGACGAGTCCATCGGCTTCGAGGACATCCTCTGCGGTGAGAACCTCATCCCTACACCTTTTGTACAACCATTCGCAAAACTTTCTGAATATAATATCTAACACTGTGTTTGTGTCCTGTCACCCTGCAGATCCAGGCCAGAGTGAAATGATGGGCGAGCCACACATGATGATGGAATACAAACTGGGACTGTTTTGAAAGAAGATGGGACGCGCATAATACACAGTTACTCACTTAGATTTAGGTTTATTATTTGTCTGCATACATTTGTTTATTACCTCAGAAATCACCAACTGAGGTTTTCTCTCTCTGTAATCTTTTGGGAAAGAAAGGGGCTTAATGGTTGTGTGTGGGGAGGGGATTACACTGTTAATGACATAGATCTGGAGTGTTAAACAGACAAGCAATCAGTGCTGCTTTTGTATGATTCCAATCCGGTTGGTATTTCTAATAAACTTCATAACCTTCCTCATGATGTGGGTTCATTTGACTGATAGGATGGGTGTTATTTAACAGTTGTCGGTTGCCGTTTGTAAACGCACCGCATTCAAAATTGGCCTCAGCTCAACGAGCCGAGAGGGAAAGAGGAAAGAGCGACGTTCGAGTGAGCTGTAGAGTGACTGAAGAGAGAGAGCGGCGTTACTGAGAACAAAGCAGCAAATCAGAGAAATAAAACGCTATTTTCTGATTGTTTCACGGCGGTTCTGTTATAAAACACAAAACTAACTCCACATAACTGCGATAAGATGCCGAGTTGCCGGATTTTGAATGAATGCAGGCTTCCTATCTGCTGGCTGTGGCTCAGCGCTGCTCTTGCTAAGTTACAGACATACACCGATCATAGCTGCACTCAGCACAGAGAGGAGCAGGGGGATTACTGGAACACACGCTAGGGCTGCACAATTAATCGAATATTAATCGTGATCACAATTGGATGAACGTGATCGTCTGCGATATTGACGTTAAATTAATTAATAAACAGTCTCGTATTCACATATCCAAGTTTTTTGCCGGTCAGACATGTGTGCAGCCGCCACATGATGGTTTTACTTCGGCACACAGCGGCACAGTCAGTAACGTCTCACACACACAGAGACACGCACAACATGTCATCGGTGTGGAAGTTTTTCAGCGTGAGTGAGGAAGACTATAAAGCTGCAATTTGTTATAACTGCTAGTCCAAAATAAGCCATGGAGGAACAACCTTAAAACATTTGGAACAACTAACTTAATCAGACACTTATTATATTATATTATTATATATCCTTGGTATCAGAAGCTGAGTGGCGCGACAAAGCACTTGAACAGGCTGCACACCCTGCATGCTTACGTTATTGGCTGTCACGTGGGGCACAAAGCCCCCCAGAAGCGTCCTGAATAAAGCAAAATAACAAGAAAAGAGAAAATCCAGGCAGAGGGCTGCAGGGTCTCTGCAGATACAGACACTACCACACACTTCTAGTGGGGCATAAGTGATGATTGAGAGGGATTATTTTTGTACCAGTCCATGCTTTGTTTTTCCCCCAGGCGATGTAGTCTCCTCTAAATCCCCAGACCTGCCATCCTCAAACTAGAACTACCTCAGACTGTCTTACCAGTCCTGGTCACCTGACATCCCCTCCCACCTAATTAAAATATTTTAGCTATGACAGTATTTGTGAGTTAGGGTCAGTTATTGCTTACTTTTGACAATGTAACATCATGTGCCCTTAGAACACATTCAATAATCTTTTATGTTAATTTAATAACCAACAATCAGGGAGCAGAAAGACGACTTTAACATGAACTTCTTTAAATATTTAGAATTTTTGCAGGAAATTGTTTGAATTCGGAAGTGCCAACAGACGGATCAAACCAGCTATTTCTGCACCATGCGAAGTGTAAAGCTGTCTACAAGGTGAAAATGTGTCTCAGACATAATTGGAGGTGACATTTACTCCTCCAAGACCTCTGCATTGATTCAACACTAGATGCCCCATACCTCCAGTCTCCACGCTTCAGGCCCTATAACCCTGAGGAGTCTAATTAGCCATCACATTGCTCTTCCTGTCTGCAGTCCCATTCTCAGCTGCTGTATGAAGAGTTGGCCTCTGACATCGTCTTGTTCTCCTGTCATTCTTTGTCTCAGCCACCTGATGTGTCCGTCTACCACGTTAGCAACCTTTCAGCAAAGAAACACACACCTTGTGTGATTGATTAAAGGATTTATTAGACAATCTGAAGAATCTTGCATACAGTGCAAAGGCAGCTTCACTATCAACCAAGCATATACAGTATGCAATAACTTGAGAAAAGTCATTTTCATTTTTTCTTTACAGTGAAGAGCTGACCAAAGTGGAGAAACAAGCACTTCAAAAACTTGAGCAGCACATTTTCTCAATGATTTTGTATCATTTACATAACATCACCTAGCAGTGCAAGTGTTTAAAAGCTGGCTTACAGACGTCCAGCCTACTGGATGACGCCACCATCAACTTACTGTCCATTATGTTTAGCTGTTGTAACGTAACGACTGTTATATTTGCTTTAGTGTAAGATCTTTGTGGCCTGTATGTGCAGACGGATTTCTCTCTCGACACCTACATCACCTTTGATATCTAGTCAGCCGGACGGATTTCTCTCTCTCGACACCTACTTCATCTTTGATATCCAGTCATCCGTGCTAGCGACAAAATCCCCTTTTTAACGTCAAGAAGAGCTTTATCACTGTGTTGTTTGCATTTAGACGATAGTTTAAACTTAAATGCATTCGTTAAAAGTTCATATAAATACTAATACTTTCTATTTATTAGTAAATATGCTTTGTCTATACGTCACACGTGGTTTCCCAGCATGCCGTGCAGCTCAGGATGTGTTTTAAATCTGCCTGTATCATCTCTATAAACAGCAAAATATATGTTGTATCGCCAGGAATATTGTTTAACGACGTCTACACAATCCACATCCGTCAGTGGACAATCATATAAATATGTTTGCCACCGTGTCTGATACACAGGAATCAAGGCAGTACTATAAATACCGGAAGTGATCGTCTGCTCCTTTGGCTGGTCCGCTGGCGGTGGGATTTCAATTGATTGCTACAGTGAGTTACAGAACCTCTACGTTTCTTCTCTCCCCTCCCTCACCGCCGACTTTGACTAGCTTTTTCACCTTTTTAGCTCCATTATTTTTAATAATAACACCCCGACATAATTTATTTTATTTTATTTTCTTTATTTGCACATATATAAAACTGCACAAAATCCAGTCAATGATAAAAAAAAACAAGAAATGTGTCAGGAGAGTCAAAAAGCCACAGGCTTATTATACAAAGGACCTCCTCCTCCCAAAAAAGAAAAAACAATAACAAAAAAGAAAGAAAGATCTAAACTAACATAATTTTAAAAATACAACAAAAGTTAAACACCAACGAGAAATACACAAAATGTGCAGAAAAACTTAACCAAACATTGGAAAACAATCCAATAAAAACAATGAAATACAGTACAGAAGAAAAGAAAATATATCTAAACTTATCAAAAGATAATTAGATATCATTAATTAAATGTTATGATAATTTCCTTTTAAAATGTTCTAAGGGTAATGGAATGGATTTTTTAATGGGAAATTAAATTGCTAGCTTTTACAAAACATCTCGTTCCAACAGCTTATTATTACATATACTACCATGATAAATAAACAAAACATGAACTCTAAAGCCAAGAAAAATATCAGTTGAACTGATTTTGAAGTTTTTATTTTTCAAGAGTTAATTATGTCTCGTTTGTTTTCATTTAATAAAGCTGGCAACTCCACAAATCATTATAATGTACTCCACTGTTGCAACAGAGATCAATGTGATTTGCTTACTGCAATTAAATGACCCATGTATATCATCTTTCAAACACAGAGGCAACTCAAAGAGCTTAATATGAGGTCATGCATTTAAGCATCATTACATAAAAAAAGGAAGAGAAAATTAGTTCTTTTCTTTTATTATTATTTATTATTTTATTGTTTTTTGTTTTATTATTATTTATTTATTATTTTATTGTTTTTTATTTTATTATTATTTATTTGTATTAATTAGTTATTTGATAAATGAAATAACTTAGAATATGATAAAATAACAGAACGAACAGTTTAGTTACAGTACATTTGGGCGGCAGTAACTTGGAACGGACTGGTAGCTGGAGAGGTGCCAGTTCACCGCCTGAGCACTGCCGGGCTGCCCTTGAGCAAGGCACAGGGCTCGTAATACTAGGATGGGTTAAATGCAGAGGGTAAATTTTGCTGTGTGCTGTACTGTGTACAACAACAATGTGTGACAATAAAAAGCTGTTTTTTACATTTACGTTTACATACACCCACTGTACATACAAAGGCCTACTCTAAGCTTGCATATCTATATAACATTAAGCCCTGGTGGTTTTGCACTTTTTCTCCATGATTCACTCTGAGGTGACAAACCCAAACGGTCAGATACACACTGACAACAGACGGTATGTATGTAATTTAGTATGGCCTTAAGGGTTTTAATGATGAACCAATAACAGATCATTTCAGGCCAAACTGATGCAATTCTGCCAAATCTGATGAAATGGCACATCTATATGATTTGTTTTGGGGAGTATATGTGAAACTTCCCCATTGATTAAAAATTTATATAATACACTCGCTTAGGAAACGCTTGTCAACATAAACAACTCACACTTTAAAGCTGCTTTGATCATGTCCGTAGACAGCCTGGAGAAGATACATTAGACCATTAGACACAGATTATTGTGTGGCTTGTGTAAAGTGTAAGGGGTTCCTGACAGTATTTCTAAATAGGCTTTATATTTGTTGTGTTTTTTGATGATTAAAAGTAAGGAACTTGACCTATTTTGGTAAAGTGGTATTATTCTTTTTAATAGGAACTCTAGATTCAGAACAGTTTTATAATTACATTTAAAGCAGGCTATTATTATGCCGAATTGGTAACCTGTCAACATCCACGTTTTTATATTTTAAAATAGTATTTTTTGTAAATTTCTTCTGTTCTATATTAATTTTTCTTGTCTAGTATGAATCAATACACCAAAGCAAATTCATTGTAAGTGAAAACCTACTTGGCAATAAACTGGATTCTGGTTCTGATTTGTTTAAACTGAGCAGCACATTAAAGGGGCACTCTCAATTTATTACTATACTTCCATAAAGTAGAAAAGAAACGTCTTTTAGGCCTTGATGGGTCAGACTCCAAAAAGAATACACTTCCCATAATGCAACACAGTAACATCTTTCATTGAAACCTTCCTCCCCACGTCTTTCAAACTCCATCCAAAGAACGTATATTGCAACATCAGCGCTCAGCAGCAAAGCTACGCTTCCGCCGTTTTGGACTGAAAGTGACCACCGGACACCAGTAAACATCCGCCTACAAAGTGCCATATAAAAGTAAAACTAAATTATTTGTATTATTCTGTCATATTCTTTATCGAAATGGCTTGAGTTGAACAATAAAATATTATAAATGTAAACGTTTTCAGTCCAAAATGGCGGCAGCGGCTGTTGTCAAAACAAACCCAAGCCAAGATAACCCCGGTGACATCACAATGACATCATCAGGGTTATTTTCTCTGACTTTACAAATCTCCTCTAGAGCCATAGCAGACATTATACAACTGTTTTCACAGGCTGAGCAGGACAAATGATGAAGAGTAAACTGGTGTTCATTTAAAAAATTGGTGGATTGTCCCTTTAACATAACAAGAAGTGACTACAGACTTTTTGTATGTGTATATACTGCGTGTGCATATATGTGTAAGTAGATATATATGTATATATAAATAGATTTTATTTTATTTTATTGTTTTTAATTTAATACAATTTTTTACTTGTATATATTCTTTTTACTTATTTATCTATTTTTTGTGTATGATATGTTTTTCCTGTATCTATACTGGCTTATTTTATATTAATATTAGGTTTGTTAAGTTTCTTTGTACCGAGAATGTTATTATTGGGGACGTTTGTGAATGTTTGTTCTGTTGTTTCAAAATGAACAAAAAATAATAAATATAATATTGAAGAAAAAAAAGAAACAAGAAAAAAGAAGTGACTACAGACATTATCGTATTATCGTTACCGCACTATTTCTTTGACTTTCAAGAGTCAAGTTTAAAGAGAAACAAAACGCTCCCCTTATTTTGTTCAGATAATAATTGTATAAATGGTGTCCTCAGTTCACTCAAATTCACTCTTCAACCACAAGATGGCAGTATTAATCCACACTGAGTTGCCCACACCGGCCTCCAGTTTGTTGCTAACCCACTTTCTGACCCAGCACACTAGTTAAACAGGTCTTGTGTTAGTAAAGGCCCCGCCATGGACATTTTGTCTTGGTGCCTCAGGGGACTCAGCTGACAGCCTGATGTCACTTTTCATACATGGCTGAAAAGAAGCTTTAGCCCGAGGCTGTTAAAGGCTCATGATGACAACAAATAACGCTCCCTGTGGGTCGGCTCAGGGCAGCTGGTAGCCATGATACATACTGTAATACACTAGATCTGTTTGCAGCCCGCATGTCCAATCCCCAGTGATTTCTCCACTAACATTGCATATGCTGCCATGGAGCTAATCCACATTATATGGCGTGTGAATGCCTGAAAGTACACAATATGTATAAAAATAGTGCGTTGATACAGAAGGGAAAAAACATATGTGCAATATAACACTTAAAAATAGAAGTCCTGAAGCTGAGAAGTCATTAACGTCAGTGTGTTTTATAAACTGTCAGCGCTGTATGTTAATTAATACAGTTTACAGACTTCTACTGAGTAATTAGAAATAGTTTCCGAGCTCGTGGGCAAGGTTTGAAAAAAGAGAAGTCAACCGAGGTGATTCCTCTGAATGATGATGTTGTTGGTTCTCACTTCTAACGTATGAAGACATTAAAGTTAAGGTTGTCTATTTGATTTATTGGGATCACAAGAGTTATTTATGCAAAGATCTTCACCACCTATTTATTTTTCTCCACGTATGTATATAGGACACGTACAATAAATATCCTCACAGGGACAATTTACCTTTTAATATTGTGGGTAAATCCTGAATAATACATTTATTAAACAAAAAAACTTTCAATCGCACGCTGTGTTTGCTGAGGTGGTGATATCCATATGAGTGCACGTAAACCTCCACCCCACCTCCCAGCGCATCTGTTCTAGTTGAAGAATGAATTCATCAAGTCCTTATGTCATAAACAGAAAGTCCTGCAGAGCGCTCCTTTTAAATCCCCATGGAGTTGAACGTACCCTTGTAGTGTACTCTAGTGTACTAGTGTAGTCAGCAGAGTACAAACGTACCTCACTATGGAGTGCACCCAAGAGACCCTGTAGTTATTTACTGTAGGGATGTAACACTGAAGCTGTGGTCCAACGTGATTCTGTGCCGTTACTACAAATTGAGCTTGACTCAAAACTTCTTTTTGTGGCTCAGACTTTATGTGTTTATTCTTAAGTAGAAGTGAGAAGATGTGGCACAGTACAGTAATTTGCTGTATCCAAGAGTGGCTTTTTAGCCACACATGGCTTGAGGGGTGGCCATGTTGGTTGGTCGGTTGGTCGGTCGGTTCACCACGGTGGTCCATGCTGAAATATCAAGATGGGTTTTCAGAAAATGTGGTCCAGACATTCATGGTCCCTATAGGATGAATCCTATTGACTTAAGGTTGACATTTGTTGTTTTATAGTAAAATTTCTCACCAACTGTTTGATGGATTGCCATCAAATCTCCTATTTTCCCAGGAAATTTCCTACTTTCCTATTCAGTATGAATTGTAATAATATGGTGATCCCTCATCTCGCACCATCATCAGGTCAAAATTTCAATTTGTCCAAATATCTGCAAAACTAATGAAACATCCATTAGCCTTAGCTATTTGTACAACCTCCGGGTCTGAAAAGTGAAGCCAGTGTGGAGGTGTCTTAAACATGCAAATAACTAAGACGGTGGCGGCCCAAAACCAAGATGGCGATGGCAAAATGCTGAACTTGAGGCTTCAAAACCGTAGTCCACGAACCGATGGGTGATGTCATGATGACTTCATCCGCTTCTTATATACAGTCTATGGTTAGCATGCTGATGTAGTTCAAAGCAACACTGTGCTTAAATACAGCCTCACACAGCTGCTAGGATGGCTGTAGACTCTTGTTTGGCAGCCTGGTCTCACTCACATGGGTAGTGGCCTTTGGCGTCTTGATATCTACGCACAAGGCACCCTTTAGCGTTTGATTGAGAGGCACCAGGCTAACTCCAATGTAAACCCGTCCGCATCATTATTAGACGCAGAGCAACAGACGTAATATTTAAGAGCGAGAAGTCCGCTAAGGGTGGATGGGAGCGGTGGTGGATGGGACAAACAAACACAGGATTTTATTTTGACACGATGTTCATGTCCCGTGTGAAACCAAAAGTTGAGTGATTTTTTACTGATGACGCTATGCCACCGAGTCACATGACGTTACGTCTGTAGCTTACGTTCTGTTACAAAACCATGATGTTTTTTCTAACCCTAACTAAGTGGTTTTGCTGCCTAAACCTAACCGCCACCATTTCACAACGTTAACCACGCGCGAACCTTCAACGTCAAAGATACTACGCAAAAGGCTGCCCCCAGGAGGCTTCTGCCCAAGCAGCAAAATATGATGAGTAGCGATGAAATCACTTTGCGTATGGGTACAATGCAACCCTGGAGACACCGTGTGACCATGAGAAATTCATTTGAATGAATAAGTGAGTGAGGTATTTAACCTTTTTAGAACAGAAGAAAAAGAGAAATTGGACGGAAACCACGACATCAATAATGTAAATGATATCTTGCAAGACACTGCTACTAAGCATTCACCCACTATCTTGTCAGTCTCAGGGTGGACACTGATCAGTGTGAGTATATTTTAATTAATCCACCTCATCCTGCTACACAACAACCCCCTGCTGCGATAGATCATGAAAATAAAGAAGGGCCGTTAAGACCTAGTTATGATGATGTTAGGGAGATAGATGTTTTAGGAGGTTTCGATTGAAATCGAGTTTGTTCCGAGGGCAAAAATAAACCTTGTTTTGGTGTTGGGAGGATGAGAGATCTTTCCCACACACTGCCACTCTGATTTAGCTATTGTTCCAGGGCACTGTTCGCTGAGCCGCTGTGCTATTTTTAAATCCCAGTTAGTAAACCAACACACTCTCAGCTTGACTTTTCATTTCATATCTCAGCTCCAGCGCCCTTCTTTTCCATGACACTCGTGAAACAATATCTCCTAACCCCAAAGCAAACTCTTCCGCCTCTCTTCCAGCTTCACCTGACACATAACGTGTGGTTTAATTTTCCACTCCAGACTCGGGTCGTCCTCGCCATCCGTGAGTGAGTGCGCGCGCTATAGCAGGCACCGCGAGGATGTCACGCATTAGGCGGGACACCGACTTGTCTCGCTGAAGTGCTCCTTCTCCTCTAGCTGTGTGGTAATTGCTCCACAAATCACAATGACTGCCGGAGGAAGTGAAGAGACAGCGGGCCGCGCCACCGCTCACCATTTGGGAGTGGGTTGCCATGGCCACGGATGCACTCCAACTCGCTGGGAACGAGATTAGTCTTAATTAATGTTAATGATCAGCCAACACGCATGCATTTCGCTCGATACAGCCACACGCAATCTCTTCCTTCCTAACAGTATATCAATAGCCTCCTTTACAATATAGTTTTAAGGCAGATAAACAAGGATTTCATGTATATCTGAGGCTAATAATCACACGATCTCCTCCTTTTTATTTATGCCTGTTGTCCTGTGCAGCAAACAACAATCAAATGTTGTGTTTTACTGTCTACTTTCACAAGGACTTGAACCCACACTCGGTGCGCTACAGTCTTTAAATAGCTGTTGATTGTTGCACTAGAATAGCTGCGTTCCTGCGGAGCCTCAGTGGGTGGTGGATGCTATTCTCCGTGCTGGTTCTCTCAGCCTCTTTATTGATGGCCTGCGCCTCAGCATCACCCACTGACAGGAAAAACCAGAGGCTTTTTTTCCCCCGGCTCCTCCTCTCAGGCAATTTGATGATATAAAAGCTGCTTGAGTTGACTATTTCGAAAACTCTTAAATCGAAGCGTCAATAAGCAGAAAAAGCGGAGGTCGCAGTGCAAACGCTTGTTAACGAGAATGTTGTTCCAAGGCATATAGGATGTGTGCAATCACAACAGACAACTTCCTGTCTTCCTTTCATGGGATTTTGAGTGATGTTGCGCAGCCTAACATCAATTTGTTGTGGGTGGTGAACTCTCCCTTCTTTCTCTCTCTTCATCTCAGCCTCTTAGTGGGTGGTGGACGTCTTTCCATCAATCCCAGTGCAGTAACACAATTTGAACCTGCGTCCCACACCTTGTAAAGGACAGCCCCCCCACCCCCACTCCCACTCTGTCATCAAATGCCAGACACCCTCGCAGCCTTGCTTAGGCTTCCACGCTGCTTCCGTCTGCCGCTTTGGCCACATCTCGCAGATAGCTAAAATGTCATGCTATTTGTCTCTCACCTGCCTCATCTTTTCTTTTTCTTTCTTTCATTTTTCACCTAGTCAAATGTCAGTTCAAGTCAGACAGGTCCGATCTTGTGCGGACCGAGTCAAAAGTGGGTCAAGTCCAAGTCAAACCCAACAGAAGAACAAGTTGAGTTACATTACTGACCACAATGCTGCCTGACAAAGTTACATATTTGGTCAAAATGGAGTTGGATGCTCTACACACCCCTCTAAACTTAAACTTTATTTCATTTGTCATATATGTACAGGTACATACACAAAATTTTACCTCTGCATTTAGGCCATCCCAAGCATTTAGGAGCAACGGGCTGCTATGAAGCACCCGGGGAGCAACCTGGGGTTTAGTGTCTTGCTCAAGGACACTTTGATATGCAGACAGTAGGAACCGGGATCGAACTGCCAACCTTGCGGTTAAAGGACGACCACTCTCCCCACTGAGTTCCAGCCGCCCCCAGTGTCAGTTTTGCATGTGTCAGTTTTCGCTCGTTGCATGCCTACGCTGTCTTTTCAAAACAAACTTCCATATTCACAGGAAACAACTTGGTTAGGTTTAGGCAACAACACTACTTAGGGTTAGGAAAAAGATCCTGGTTTGGGTTAAAATAAGTACCTTTGTTACGTAGTTAAGTAAGTTCCGTTAAGTTAAGTACACTACAAAACTTAACTTACGTAAAGTTAAAGGTCAGGTCAGTAATGCTGAGAAACTAGCAGAAGTTGACTGAACTTTAAAAGTTATCCAAATGAAAAACCCAGCCGAGTGTTGGCAACTCTTTTCCAATGAAAGTAGCGGGCAGTACTAGCTATCTATTTGCAAAAATGGAATATAATATTCACAACTATGTTTTCTTTAGTGTATAATCACCTGATAATAAGAATTGTTGTGTTTTCGTTACCTTAGAATGAGCTGTTCATATCTACATAGGGAGCAGGTCCTCTTCACGGAGTCCGCCATGTTGCACCATCATGTTTCTACGGTAGCCCAGAACGTACAAAACAAACACAGTTAACTTTTCCTACTTGGGCCGGAGTCGATAACGTTACTCGCTGCTGTCACAGCCATTTGTGTCTTTGCATCGACCACCGCAGTTCTCCTACATGCTTGGCACGTGGGATAGGCTTCAGTTGGTTGCAATCTGCAACCTCACAGCTAGATACCGCCAGATCCTACACACTGCACCTTTAAGTAACTTCCGTATGTATGGAGGTTCTAATAAATTAATATAATTTATTTATTGATTTCAATATAAATATTAGTAGTAGACAGGGCAAAACAGAGATTTAATTTAATTCCTCTGAGCTATGGACAAAATGTAAAATGTCTTTCCATATTTCTTAAGTCTGACAGTTTCTCTGTCACATTATATGGCATGCAAACCATTTTCTGTAGCGCTGCAAAGACTTGTTTATTCATCATGACAGATATTGCTCTGCTTCACTTGCTGACGCCAGAAAAGGAGACACGTGGATGCGTGCCACATGTAAAAGTGTCCCTTAAATAAAATATATACACAGAAATTAATTTAAGGCGGCGGTAGTGGCGTGACAGGCGTGACTGCTGCGCTTTTTTAAAAGCACGCCGCCCGACTACAAGCCTTCATATAAAACACGGTTAGGAGATGAATAACCCAACATGAATCTCTCCGAGTCCGGACGATGTTCCTATTCTCATCGAATATTGTCTTTTTAATGAGATAGAAAAAGAAAACTGCTTTGCCTAATGTTATGTGCTGATCCATCTTCATCAAGCACGACATCGAGAGCCACGCCGGCATCCTCCTCGACTGAACCGCTGCCAATAAAACCAATCAGAGCGTGGAGAGACCCCCCTCCGGCGGCCGAGAGATGGTGGGAGACGGAGAGAAGACGGGAGGGAGAAAGAGAGAGAGGCACGGAAGGGAGGAGGAGGAGGAGGAGGAGGGGTGAAATGAGGGAGCGGAGGAGGAATAAAAAGTCCTCGAGTCACACTCCATGATGCCTCTCAAGGACACAAGGAGAATTCCTCCGAGGCTTTTGTTTGGAGAAACTTCTTGCTCGAACAGTATTCTCGTTACTACCCACCTCACATAAACGCAGCTCAGCATATCACAATGAACCGCGATAAGTCAAAGGGGAGAAAAAAAGTGCTGCTGCATACGTTATAAAACCCCAGTCTTTGATATATTGTGTTTTGTTGGGTTTAATGGTTCACCCGGGAGCCTTTGTAGATCCTAATGTCGTTAGATTTTAAAATTCAAGGCAACTTTATTCTGATCTGTATGGATTTTCAAAGGCAGATAAAGTCTTTGAACTTGAAATTTTAACACCAAAGCCTTGTTTCAGCTTTTTTAACATTTATTCAACGTTAAAAAATGTACTTGTTAAAACACTGCAATACAGAAACAACACATTCTATAATAAACAAACTGCATCTTATCCGTTATACCGTATTGATCAGAGGTTTTCAAAGTCTGACAACTACACCCGCCCAAGTTTGGCAAATTGGTGCCATTAAAAGTATGCTGAATTGGCTATATAGTATTTCCCATTTGCAGTGATTCCATAGATGTGCAGACAACTATCGCTGCATCATGTTGATACTGAAGGAAACTTTAAAACGTGATGATTCTCGAAGAGCATCTGATGGCTGTGATTTTTTTTAAGCAATTTATGGGCGTGTATTCAGAGATAATGAGTCACACTAGAGCTAATGATATGTGTATCAAGTCTGTATGCGTGGATTTGATTGAGTTATGACTCAGAGAATGAGTGTGATTTTTGACGCATATAGTGGCAATCGGAAGCATAGGCTTTTAAAATATCTTAATTGCTTCCTTGAGCTGTGTGTCACGGCCTCCGCTGCTTATTTTTGGCAGCAAATTAATTTTTATTTCTCTGCTGCCTATTAATGTTAAAGGGACTCTATGCAAGAATGAGAAATTGCACACAGCTAAATAGTAATAATTATGGAGCCGGGGGAGGGGGTTTATATTCTGAGAAAAAAAATCCAATTTCCAAGATTTAAAGTGGCAAATTTAGGAGAAAAATCTCACATATTTGTGAGATTATAAAGTCGTACATTTACGAGAAAAAAACTCTTGACATTCTCTGAGATGAAAGTCGTAAATTTACGAAAAACAAAACTTGGAAAAAGAGCGGAGTGCAAAACTGTGGTGACGACAGATAGAGGGGTTTTTTGTTGTTGTTAAGGAACCACATCGCTTCACTTTGCAAGACTGGATCAACCTCATCACACCACATATGCCACTGCGGTAACATGAGCCGCAGAGTGCAAAATATATTAACACTATATTGTAGCGGACTCTCCATTCATCAATCCATCCATCCATCCACGCATCCGCGAGGGTCGCGAGTGTCCACACGGCCAAAGTGACGTAACACCATCAGACTCAATATTATTTATTAAAGATATTTTGGAAAAAATCCCAGAGTTTTTTCTCAGAATATTGTCCCCCTCTCTCAACCCTTGAAATATATATATATATTTTAACCTACAGTGGCCCTAATACGACGTCTCTACTACTACGCTGTCATATAAATGCCCTTCAATAACATACACCGGTTGTACTATAAATGTATATGTAGGAAGATAAAACAGTGGGTAAACTCTGGTGTATTGTATATTGTATCCCGGAGGTCTACCTTGAACATTGAACTGTGTTTCTGCGATTGTGGATTGCTGTGAAACTTTTTAGATCACAGCAGGAGACGTGTACCTGCACCCCCCCCACACACACACACACCCTGGGCTCCCCTCTGCTTTCTGTCCTTCTGATAAAGTCTGA
Organism: Sebastiscus albofasciatus; assembly: GCA_916701655.1. Taxonomy (NCBI): domain Eukaryota; kingdom Metazoa; phylum Chordata; class Actinopteri; order Perciformes; family Sebastidae; genus Sebastiscus; species Sebastiscus albofasciatus. The sequence goes on from CAKAOI010049156.1 coordinate 139,522, forward strand.
AGGACAGAAAGCAGTCCCCACACTTAGTGGAGAAAGTAGTCCTCAGAAGTCTGTTTACATGAAGAACTTTAGTCCCAGTCAAGAGTACACAGTCCCACAACCTTTCCAACTCTTTTACAGCTCATCCCATCACACATGTACAAGAATAATACTCATCATATATAAAATATACCATTCAACCTGAGAGCAATATACAGACAATATTTAATGTTTCCTCTTACCTCTCAGCTATCCTAAAACATCACTGCCATGTGTTTGTCAACACATGATTTCTGGGTGCTTGCTTCCACTGTGTAAAACTGCAGAATGTACATTCAACTGCAGTGCACACATTGCCATGTCAGCGCTAGCTAAGTTTCCAACTGGGATTTAAAGCTTTGGGTCGGAGGTGTTTTTCAAAACATTTTTTGTTATATTTGTTGAAATTCTCATTACAACTTGACAACAATCGGTAAAATCAAATGCTCTGACAAAAAAGGGAAACAAATCATGTATCTGTGGCTGTAGCTGGACTATAATAAACCTGTTCAATCATTTCTTTCTGTCCAAATGAAATGATTGGACGGGCTGCCGACTAGATATAGAAACTTTTGGAGCTATGTGCTGCTAGCTACTTTCTTTGGAAAAGAGTTAGAAACACTGGGCTGTAGGGGTGTAACGATTCATCTACTACATTGATGTATCAATTTATATTCCTACCATCCAACTACATCGATAGGTACTCGGCAAGTTGTCCTTCACGGGAGACGTTTATCGATTTGAAATGCAAAAATCGATTGTATCGTTACTAAGAATTTGCACCTTGTATTTAAGGACGACAAACGTTATATGAAAGTGTTTTTTAGCACTTTTATTAGTAAAGAAATGTTAAACGTTACTCCGGTTCACTCTCCAGACCTGCGCAAGCTTACCAGCAGCACAAATCCATGGCGTGCATGCAAATGAACGGCGCACTGGACTCCTCGCTAGCGGCATGGAGGGAGACGGACGTCGCTTTGCGTGAGCTGCTGGCGCTGCGGTGCAAAGGAGCCGGTTGGCAGAGTTTCAGGCGCTATCAGTCCACTTGACAAGGGCGGCTTCACCCACAGGTGCTTTCCCCGTGCGCTGTTGGTTTTTCATTCAGAGAAAATTACTTTCCTTTCCCCGTCATGATATCTCTGTGCACGCAGCATCAGACGGTCCACGAGGCAAATTATCACGAGAGTAAAGTACAAACCAAAACAGAAATTCAACTAACGTCAGTCTAACATAGTTTTAAAATGTTGTTTTTCTGTATGTTTTCATGTATGAAAATACCCCAAATGAACACTGTAGGTGGACTACTTGATTACTAAAAGCAAATCATTTAAACAGCGTTTGTATAGGATTGACTCTGTCCCAAGCTGTTTGATCACTATCAGCTGTTTGATCATTATCAGCGGTTTGATCACTATCAGTGGTTAATCTCTGTATTATTACTCTACAGTTTATATTGAAAATGAGGCCAGAAGCAGCAGGTTAAATCACTGTTCATTTAACTTGAATGGAAGTTGGTTTATTACATTTTGTTGTTAAATATTGCACTGCCTTGTATCTTGAGAACTGAATCAGCAGGTCCTGCAGTTGCACTTCTTATTATTTTCAAATTAAAGCTGTATGTATTTGCCATTAATCGTCGTTTACTTGTTTATATCCATAATTAATTTATCCCTGATTCCCTTACAAGAAAAACTTTGAGGAATAATGATGAAAGTCATTCCCTCTGCTAAAGCACATCACCGTTGCTGTGTCATCGGATCATTTCTGCATGTGGTTCGCTTCACTGTTGCAGGTGAAGCTATACAGAGTAAAGAGAAGAGGAGACAAAGAGAGAGTTCCCAGCAGAGAGTCTGTGCTGCTCTAACTCTGGTCTCAGTTTAATTGTGGTCTGTCAGCGAGACGGCCCAACATCTATTTGATCATGTCAGGGTTAAATTGCAACTCCCTCAAGTTCTTGGCCAGCAGATTGAATTGTGAATAGTCTTTTCTTCCAGTTTCTGCTCCTAATGTCTCAGCCTTGCGTCATGTTTACAACTGGGTATCAACCATCTCCACAGTACACACTAATTAGTATGAACTGCACGCTGTGAACTCAAGTGATGATTCATCAGTATATGATTACCAGGAGATTACAGTCTACTCATAACACGAGTCACCTTTTAACTACAATGATTCCTGCTCACATACCGTGCATGGTTTATATTAGTGAGATTATATAACTGTTGATACATTACATTACAATTGCCCCCCGGAGGAATAAATCTCAAATGTGTTCCTTGTCAGTTCGCATAAATATGCAAATAAAAATCAAGAGGGCATAAAGTTATTCTCTCTCGTTAATATCTTTCCTTGAATATTTGTAATGTAAATGTAATCAGTAGAGTTTTTTGATGCGGGAACTAGAAAAACGATTTAACAATTCTGCACTGACCTGGAGGCATGGCTGCAGAATAATGATTGTTTATGTCATATCCCAGTCACTGTTGTTGCCAGTTTTAATAGCGTCACGTCATCATCCAAGCCACGGTTACAACTGGGAAACTCTGATTTTACTGGAAGCTTCGGAATATCGGATATTCATGGCACTTAGATATAAGATATTAGTTCCTTTTTCAAAGTTTAAATTAGGGCTGTCAAAGTTACCGTTTTAACGGCATTCATTCCTTTAACGTGTTAACGCAACTTGCGATTTTTAGGTTGTAGTGGGCTCAGTTTTAAAGCTAGAGTGAAGATACTGACATCATACGAAACTAAAAAACCTAATGAATCCATTGCTACCAACCATGACATACTAGTTTGTCGCAGAGGAGGCTAAATAACACTTCAAACTTGCGCTAAATTTTGGCGAGGAAAAACTGTCACAGCCATTTTCAAAGGGGTACCTTGACCTCTGACCTCAAGATATGTGCGTTCTATGGGTACCCACGAGTCTCCCCATTACAGACATGCTCAATTTATGATAATCACATGCAGTTTGGGGCAAGTCATAGTCTCAAGTCAGCACACTGACACACTGACAGCTGTTGTTGCCTGTTGGGCTGTTATGATTTTATCATATTTTTTATGCTAAATAAAGTACCTGTGAGGGTTTCTGGACAATATTTGTCATTATGTTGTGTTGTTAATTGATTTCAAGTAATAAATATATACATACATTTGCATAAAGCAGCATATTTGCCCACTCCCATGTTGATAAGAGTAGTAAATACTTGAAAAATCTCTGTTTAAGGTACATTTTGAACAGATAAAAAATTGTGTGATTAATTGTGATTAACTATGGACCATCATGCGATTAATAGCAATTAAAGATTTAAATCAATTTATAGCTCTAGTGTAAATGTAAACCACTTTGAAGCTGCATTGTATATGAATTCTGCAATATAAATGCATTTTCCTTGCCTTTCCTGAGAAAGCAAACAAATATGGATCCCTCACGACAGGCCAGCGTTTGTCGTTCAAGGTAATCTAACCTAAATTTAATGGATATATTGCTTTATTGTCATCACATGACCAACTCTGCCATTACACGACTGTCGTGACAGTGTTGGGTCTCTGTGTGTTTCTTTTACTGGTTCTATCAGTAGGATGTTGGCAGCTCTGGTGAACGGCTCATCTCGGAGTGTATGGACCCTTCACTGATTATAGACTGATTAACGCTGATATTAGCGTCAGCTACTTTATTAAAAAGTGCCTTTTAATATGCATGCCAAGAGAGAAAGTGCCAAAATGAGAAGCACTCTACTTAATTTCATTGATTGCCTTTAATATGAGTGAATATAACTCAGAGACAGGGAGAGAGCTGGTGGAGGTGAATGCAACGCTGTATTTAAAAGAGTTTGATGTACTGGTGTACCATCCTCCGTGTAGTCTCAGTTGTGCTGGACAGCAGTACTTTAGGACATAAAACAAATAATTCACTACAGCTAACATCTGTACAGTTGGTTTAGTGGCTGTTTGAGCCAAATTAAAGGTGCTCCATTTCCTTTAAACAAGGTTATGTTTTCATTCAGTGTTAAGGCCTTTACACACTGGGGGCGTTTATGCAGTATAAAGAGTGACAGACAGAATGGAGGAGGTCGGGGTGGATTAGACTTTCCAGACTTTCACCCAGGAGACTGCTGTTCATGTCCCGTGTGAAACCAGAAGGCAACGTTGACTTGTCACATAACAGAAACGCCACTTCCGTAGTTATTTTAACCCAAATCCTGATCTTTTCCTAAACCTAACTAAGTAGTTGTGTTGCCTAAACCTAACCAAGCAGTTTCCTGTGAAGACGGAACTTTATTTTGAAAAGACTGTATGCATGTAGCGAGCAGACGTGCATCATAGGAGAACGAAAATATGAGTGAATGAGGAATACTTTTTCGTAAGATATCATACAAACCATTGTATGAGGATACGTTGTTCTAAAACATACACAAAATGGCTTTGATTTGTAATAAACAGATGATTGAACGTGTCTTTTAATATCACCAATAATCGTACTACACTAAAGAGAGAGTTATAATAAACAGCAAGACGTGATTTCCTTTAGTCTCCAAATAAGTTGGCGAGATCTGAATGGCTGTTAATCTCATCCAGCATCGGGGCTGAATTATTGTTCAGAATCTGACAGTCGATTTCAGTGAAAAGTTCAGTTGAGGCAAACTTCTCGGTTGACGGGCTTGTTGACATCGACTGCCGTTTTCCCCCCGGCCCCTCGGCTCTGTAGGAAATTAATGAACTTCCTGTGAATTGTTGATCGTGTTTCTCACAGAGCAAATGCACAGCTCGGGTTTAATGATTTGTCACTCCCGTTTGAGTCAATGCTGTTTCTGCATCCTTGGCCCTGTACTTCAGATTTGTTGCGTTGCCCTGCATGTCTCCAACATGCAGCGACCTCTCTTTCCTCCTTCTGTTTTTTCTCTATTTCCTTTTCACAGGTATGGTTTCTGTGTTTGTCCCCCCTTTGGCTAGCTGTGGGTGGTGAGCTGTTATTCTTATCACATACTTGCTCTGAAGTTCCCCAAAAAACTCTCTCCGGGCCCTGGAGAACCGTCCTAACCCAATTTTACACCGGCCCACACTGCGAGGAGCTCAGATGGGTCAATTCTTTTTATTCTGTAACAGTAAACACAGTGCTGTAACTAAGGGTTTGGACAGACTATATATGACAAGGCACTTATTGTTATGCTACGTTAACAACACTGGTTTTGCATAGCTGTTTTAACATGAGCTTAGGCACCACCTTTAACAGCCTGCCACACTGGACGCACTCAACATCTATTAATGGAACGATCTGCCATTTCTGATGACGCGACATGTGAAAATAAACTCCAGCACGCAGGCTGAGGAGGCGGGGAAACGGACCCCCTACTGCACACTTTCGTGATTCACGTCCGCCGTTGCCCTGACCTTTTATGCAAATGTGCAATTAACTCATCAAAGACGTCAATAACAACATTTTGAGTCAGTGTATCAGGACATCTAATCTGGCTGGAGCTGGAGAAAAAAAGAGTCTAAATGAAAAGGGTAAAGGAATGAGCCAGCACGCAGGAAATGCCAACGTGTTCCTGGATTCTGCGGAGGCGAAAAGTTTAACTACAGGGCTGATTTGATTATTGCAATTCCTTGAGCACAAGTCTTACTCAGAAATCAATCACTTTCAGCACAGTGAGACCGCCTTACACCGGCGGGGTATTGTATTAGTAGATTTAAAACCATGGTTACAGTTGTAGCTGATAATCCTGCTTTAATTAATTTATGATATCATTTACAATTCAAATGACAGCTGTGGTTGTAGTAGACCAAGTATTTGCAGCGTTAGCCTCAGTAGCAGAAGCAGTGGTAGAAGTAGTAGCAGTATTGATGCAATAATAATAGTTATTATTAGAGGTAGTAATAATAATTACAGTCATTATATTATTGGATTTTTATTACTAATACATCCGTGTGTAAGTATCATTTTACTGTTGTGCTTTATATTAGTAAGTACTTTATATACTGTTGGGTAGTTTCATGGCTGTCAATTGATTAAAATATTTAATTGTGATTAATCGCATGATTATCCATAGTTAACACATTTTTTGATATGTTCAAAATGTACCTTAAAGGGAGATTTGCCAAGTATGTAATACTTTTATCAACACACAAATTGCCCGCAGAAGGTCTGTTGACATCATTCTGCATAATAATTAGCCATGTGCTTCTGTTTGTTGCAGGAAGAGCGTGTATTTTCGGAACAATGGGCCTTTGTTTTCGGGATAACGGGCTGTCGGACAAATGGGCTTTCGGTCCAATGGGAAATTATTTGGACAATTGGGGTTTCAGAATAATGGTCCGTCGGAACAATGGCGGTACCTTCCAAGCTGTTGTTCTATTGGAAAGTAAGCGCCCAGCAGCAGAGCTACACCTCCACCATTTTGGACTGAGAGCGACTACCGGACGCCGGTAAAACATCCGCCTACAAAGTGCCGTAGAAAAGTAAAACAAAATCATTTATATTCTATTGTCAACATTTTTATGTCTCTACCAAAATTGCCTGTGTTGATCAATACAAATATTATAAATATGCAAAATATTATAACTATTTACTTACTTACTTATTTATCTATTAAACTTTTTTGCCCGGCTGCTTCCCAGAGGAGCATAAAGTGAGAGGTGGACATAAATGGAAGTTATAAAAGTGCAGAACACAGATTTTTGGGAGCAATCTCAAACTATTTCATGTCAAAGACCTCCAAAATCAATGTCCAACAGACCACAGACCATGGATGTAGAAGAGGTTGAGCCCTGTGTTTTTGCCCTGCATGTTAGTAAATAGCCTACAACTCCATTCATTTCTGTTGATGTCATGCTACTAGCACTACTAGCTACTGGACGGTTGTTTGGGAACAGAGACGTTAATACATCCACCATGGTACAGACTTACAGCTTACAGCCCCTGGGTGTATTATAAGATGATAAAAGTGATGAATTACAGACAATATATCCATTATTACAGCCGCATACAGCTAGCAGGAACCGGATATGTCATATGAGCGTGCAGGGCAGTGCAGCCCCATGGGTCTGATGCACGTTCATTATGTCAAGGAAATTAACTCTGGATTGGGCTGTTACTTCATTTTACAACTTTTAGGACATAATGATTTAATTGAGGGCTATTTAAGTGTTCGTACTTATCCTCTGATTTACAGATGTCTCTTTGTACATTCATGGCTATAGACTCATTGGCGTTTTCAGTCCAAAATGGCGGCAGCGCTAACGCAGCACCATATAGTGGCCATCATCAAAAAAGCACCGGAGTTTCGTCTCTATATTGCTTCTACACTCTTTGCTGTAGCTTCATCCTTAACGGACAGATATGAGAGTGGTAGAAATCTTCTCATCAAACTCACAAGTGCCTGGAGGAAAGTAGCGAATGCTTCAAAATGAGCAATTTAATCAAGTGGACTATTAGCATAAATGGATATATTTGCTTTAGCGGCTTGCTTTTAATGAAAAGAGCCACATAGTGTTGAAAACCAGCAGAATTCTTTAGATTAGACAACCAGAGAGCTCTTATTTAGCACATAAACATCTCACTTACCAGTATGTCAGCTCATGCTTAAGTGTCGCATTGTTTTCTATGTTAGAGAAAGCGTCACTATGGCGGTGTGAGAAGTCACTAAATCAAAATTGTCAGCAGCAGCCGAGGTTAACTCAGGTGCAAACTCCGAGAGGCGAGACAGTAGTGTCTAACTTTATGTAGAAACAAACTTTTTTTCACTCAATCTGTCTGCAACTAAACCATAACAGTGCCTTTTTTTTTTTTTCTAATGCGGCTCTTAAATCAGCACTAAAGCAGCACACACAGCGGTTGCCCCCCTTTTCCACCGTGGTCACCTCTGTCCTGGGATCCCCCACCGGCGAAATAGAGTCTGTCCCCTGCCAAGCTTCAGCGGCGGGGCCAAATCAACCATTTGTTTCTGTTTAACCTTTCACATAAATGTGACATACAGGAGCTGGAATGGATCCTGGCAGGTAATTTGTGTTTGCGGGATGCATTTCCACTGGTGTGTGTGTGGCGACTATTTCGCTGTGTGGTGCTCTACTCCTCCATCTCTCTCTCGCTAATGCAATGAGTTCCCTGGCCCATCAGTCTACGGCCGGAGAGACTGCAATACCGCATCGGTCTGCTCATTATTCTCTTTGCTTGCTGTCCATGCTCTGCTTGCCATCAACGTGAGTGCGTGTGTGATCACGTTTTGGAGCTGTCGTTTGTCCAGACAAAAGAGCTCTCATAAAGTTCCATATTTTTTTTCCTGACACCTGAAGTGGCGTACAGAATTTTTGATTTGTGCATGCTATTAATTCACGTGCCAATACCCCTGGCAGGGGTGAAAGCACGCTTTTTGGAAGAGAGACAAAACACAAATGAACCCCACGGCAGGCCTATTTCACAAAATCACATCACACACGTGAAAGAAAAATTCCCATCCCTGAAATATCAATTTGTGTCGTCTTTTTGATTTTTTTTTTCTTTATGTTTTTTCATGTGTTTCCTGCTTTGGTTCGCCACACTGCCAGCGCCTGCAGATGCAAACTGTGCTGAGTCCGTTCTTGCCTTGGCACAGGCACTACTGGCAGATTGGCGGCAAACAAAATAAAACCTGTTGAACCCCCCCCCCCCACACACACACACACACACACACACCGCCCGAGAGCTCGCTTAAACGTCTTGACGGTACGGCGTGTGCAAATTGTGAAGGCATCAAAAAAAAAAAAGGCAAAGCCGAGCCAGGGGCTGCTTCCATCTGTGGTCCTGGAGTGAATCACCGGGAAGTTGGATGACACTATAACTAGCAAACGTCAAACACGGCGTCGAATAAAGACCACCGTAGCAGAAGACGGATGGTTAAGGGCTGGAACCGTAAGCTGAAAGAAAAAGACAGGATTTGAAATGGCTTGTGGGTGTGCATATGTATGTGTGCATAGCTGTGTCTTTCACCATGTGGGCGCAATCGCGTGGGCACGCTAACAGGCATAATGAAAGTTTTTGGAAGATGTGCGGATGACAAGCTGACAGCCAGCACATTAAGCAAATCTGACAGGAATTCAATTACAAGACACATCACTTGTCTCCGTGTTGCAAACGGATGCCAGTCTTTCTTCCGAGCCGCAGAAGCAAAGCCCTATTTTGGGCTGTTAGCTTTCCTTTTTTTTTTTTTTTTTACCATTTTTTATTTGCTGAAGAAGTTTTTAAATGGGAAGGCGTGTGAGGAGAAATGCTGCAGGTTAGCCTCTTTGAGAGGATTGAAATGAGTCTTCTCCTCACTTAGCATGACACATTTAGTCTCCTGCTTTGATTTATGCCTCCCTATAGGCTGACCGAACACATGCGTGAGCGGTGTATGTATGTTGAGAAGGGTCGAGAGGGGAAACATCTGTGGGTTTAAAGTTCTTTGTTTTGATCCGCCAACCGCCGCCACAACAACTCCTCGCCTGCTGTCGGTGGATTTGTTTGTGTTTGCCGACATGCTCCTTGTTAATATGACATGTGAACTCGCCATCGCGTCAGCCGACTGGAGGGTAAATCCAAGATCTCAGAGATGCCTGATGTGTAGGGAAAAAAACAACAAAACATGCTTATCCTAATGCTAATCTGTGAACCAGATCAGGGATTTTTAATCCTGATGGGTGGTCAGTGATGGGAGCGGGAGCCAGAGAAAAACCTTTTGTTATGTGTTCATCAGAATATCAGAAATCAAGCATATGGCACCTTTTTAAAAGTAAAAAAAAAATCACTCATAATCACAATATGTGGAGGTGATGAAAATACTAGGGTTGTCAAAGTTAACGTGATAATAACGCGTTGACACCAATTCGTTTTAATGCCTCTTCTTTAACGCATTAACACAACCTGCGATTGGTAGGTTGTAGTCGAAACTATTAATTACCAACCGTGTCATACTAGCTTGTCGCGAAGGAGGTTAAATAACGCTCCAAACTTAAACTGCATTTTGGCGAGGAAACACTGTTATGACCATTTTCAAAGGGGTCTCTTGACCTCTGACCTCAAGACATGTGAATAAAAATGGGTTCTCTGGGTACCTACGAGGGATGAGTCATGATTTTTGATTTTTCGAATAGTTGTTAAGTTATAACATCTTAAAACATATATATTTCCCTTGTATTAACTGTCGCAGGCGCTGCCTGGTAGTAACGTTACTACGGTATGCATGTGTTGATTATTTGAATAATAATCTACTAATTCCCAGTGATTTTCGAATAGCATTTTTGCTTGGAATGCACATCCCTAGTACTCACGAGTCTCCCCTTTACAGACGTGCCCACTTTATGATAATCACATGCAGTTTGGGGCAAGTCATAGTCAAGTCAGCACACTGACACACTGACAGCTGTTGTTGCCTGTTGGGCTGCAGTTTGCCATGTTATGATTTGAGCATATTTTTTTATGCTAAATGCAGTACCTGTGAGGGTTTCTGGACAATATTTGTCATTGTTTAGTGTTGTTAATTGATTTCCAATAATAAATATACACATATATTTGCCTAAAGAAAGCATATTTGCCCACTCCCATGTTGATAAGAGTATTAAATACTTGATAAATCTCCCTTTAAGGTTCAGTTTGAACAGATAAAAAGGATACGATTAAATTTGTGATTAATAGGGATTAACTATGGAATTTCTTCCTTTCAGTAATGTAATGCTGCCAGATAAGGTCAAGTAAAATCCAAAGGTTTTGTCAGGCAAAGGGTGTTATAAGGTTAAATGTGTCGTGTTTTCGTCTTTTGCATCAGATGCTGAGGTGAACTCCGGTCAGACGCTTGATTGTGTTTTGCCCTAATGACACAGATTGCAGATATGCTGGCATCCGCGCCGCAGGCTGTTCAGGGATCAGCCGTCAACCCCCAAAGTGTTACTCTTAATCTCCCCCCACAAGTCTTGATGAGATTTAAGCTCTCTCCACTCCTCAAAATACCATCAACATCAGCTCTGAATTGGGAGAAGTATCTCCATATAAATAGATTTCAAATCAGACAGGGATTAAAGTCCACGGAAACTGACTGACTTTTGACATTAGGGCATAATCCATCGGCGGCAGAATCGTCGTATTCTTTGTTTCTCTTGTTTGGAGAGTTCATTTGTGGTCGCAGCCATCCGCTAAAGCTCTGCCGTGCTGTTTGTTAGGGGAGAAGGAGGGTTTTTCCAGGACACTTGGATGGATTTTTGAAAGCTTAGATACAGTAGACTGACAATTCTTCCACCCATTTATAACAACTTCTTATCAGCATATTCACAACCCTTTCCTTATGTATTATCAAGAACAAAACTGTGTTTTGTTCCTTTGTAAGAAGAGATAAGATGAGCTGTGTTGTTCCTTAAGAGGAAAGCTTTTAGAGGGAAATTGGCTAGAAATAATTGTCATTGTGTTGGCTGGTGATTGTTAGTTAACAGATGTTAAGCACAAAACTGCTGTTACAGTTACAAATTTACAGTTTCTGTACGACAGAATGTTTGACATGCATGTTTTATCTTCTGTATTAGTCATTTTGTTTGCTCTGTAGACAGTCTGGTCTCCTAAAAATTACATTTCCATACAAGGAAACTGCATTGTCAATTACGTTTGGAGGGAATATTTTTTTCTTCCGGATTATGTTTGTATTTGACGTATCAGGAATATGTTTTAAAAAAGTCTGCGTAAGTTTACGTAGGGAGGAGGTTGTCAACACGCGACTTTCAACCAGGAGACCGGTGTTTGTGTTCCGTGTGAAACCAAAATGAACGTACATATTTTAACCTAAAACATGATGTTTTCCTAAACCTAACCTAACTATAACGCCAACCGGATCTCATGGGAAGGTGCATAAATAACACAACAGTTTAAGGACATTCCACCACTCATTTTAGGCTTTTCGTGCGTCATTTACACGCCATGTCTTTACCGTCTTTTAACACTCATGGTTATGTTTAGGCAACAAAACTACAATAACGTCCACAGTTAGGTTTAGGCAACAAAACCACTAGTTGGCTTTAGGAAAAACATTATGGATGGGCTTAAAATAAGTACGTAAACTAAGTAAAATACTTACGTAAACAATATAATACAGAAAACATGTTGTTCCCTTCCACCGTAAGCAGTCTTTCTCACTATTTATTCTACGTCACTAGCTCTGAGCGTAGCATATTAATGCGGATGCGCTTACATTGCAGTCAGTACAGACTACATGGCGTACAGATGACGCGTCAAAAGCAACAAAGGTGTTGTTATTGCACGCAAAATGACTTACAAAGACTGTGTCATTCATACGCCATTTGGTGAGGCCGGGCTGACAACGCTGATATAGTACACATATGTGGAAATGTTGACATGAAACATATTTGTAGATCAGAAACACACATATCTAGAGATTCAACGTATGTGTGGTTTTACAGAAACGTACAATGCTAACTTTTTATTCTGGAGACTGGGTTGCTGTAGAGCTATTTAAGGTTTTTAGACCTTCAGAATCAAATAATTTTGTTAAATGACGCTCACACCAATCATCCAATATGAATGTCATTCCTGGAGATACTGATGGACAATTCATACCCTCACATGTTTACTTACACAAATGTGTCTCTGTGCTTCAGTGTTGATATGACAAATAGAGGTGTTAGCTAGTTTAATCAGCAGAAAGCCCACTCACAACAAGACAACAATAACTCATTGACGCAATGTCCCTCAAGAGGAAGAATGAACAGGAAAGTCATAAAAACAACAAGCAAAGTCAGATCTCTCTATGATACCAGAGTTTTATGCGTATAGGAATATAATTCCTACATTTGTCAGTTCATAAACTCATGGACAGCCCCTTAACAAAAATATGTTTATTCAAGTGTGCTATTAGTATACTTCTTTTAAACTTAAAATAAGAGAGTATACTTTCAGTTTACTTTTTATGTACTTATCAGAGATATACTTAACAAAAGTATACATACTTATACTTGGCTCATACTGACAAGTATACAGAACAGTCGAAGTATACTTGGCTCATACTGACAAGTATACAGAACAGTCGAAGTATACTTAGACTTATACTGACAAGTATACAGAACAGTCGAAGTATACTTAGACTTATAGGCCTACATGTACTTAATCTTTTGATCAAGATATACCTAAGAAAAGTATAATTAAGTATTCTTGCCTTATTGGCCTACAGAAAGGTTGTTGGCTTGTAGTTGTGCTTACTTTCTGATGGAGTAGCCTATTAAAGTGTAATGTGATATTTTATAATGTTTTTAGGTAAAACATGCCTCTGCCATTGAAGTCCACTCATATGTCTTGAACATCAGGGGATCTCTCGGCTCGTATTACATCATTCAATAAGCAAACCTGATTGGTTATCTATTTCCAGTAATACTACACACAGTTGCCGAGATGTGACCATTAGTAGACGTGTCTTGAGGGAAGGCGGTGGAGAGCACGGACGCCATGTCAACAACTGATGGTAAAAGGAATAAAGGTGAATTTAATTATAACAGCACTTCAGGGTATAGCAGCCCGCTGCTACTCCACATTTCTCTGCGTCTAATGAGAGGTTTCATTTACAGAGAATCATTTGATTAAATTCACCTCACTCCAGCAGAGCTCGTGTCGGTGGAGGAGCTTTATTTTGTTAAGATATGACTGGCCACAGCTCATGAAAAATTCAGAATTCAACTGCCAGCGATTCTTTTCCTTGAATATGTTGCTGCTGATATTCAGAATTCATAAATGCTTGAATTGGATAACGATCACATGTTCTTAAAGTAAGATGTGTTTTCTGAGGCTTAAATTGCCTCATGAGCTGCGACCTCACTGACGTGCACTCCAACTCTCCGAGGATGTACAGTATATGGAGTTTTTCCAGCTTAATGCAAGCTGAAAAACTGGGCCTCCATACTGTTGAACTTACTGATTGTTGACAGAACATTTTTAAAATCAAAACACTGCAAAGTTAACTGTTAACTGAAAAGTGAAGCCAATGCTGAAGTGCCTGAAACCTGCATTCTTTCTAATAGCCAGCAGGGGGCGACTCCTCTGGTTGCAAAAAGAAGTCAGATTGTAGAAGTCTATGAGAAAATGAACTTACTTCTAACTTGATTTATTACCTCAGTAAACATTGTAAACATGAGTTTATGGTCTCAATCACTAGTTTCAAGTCTTCTTCAATACAGCATGATGTTCATTTAGTAAATTTTGGTCTCATTTAGAGTCAAATAGACCATAAAGCAAGGGATGCTTTAGGGCGTGGCTACCTTGTGATTGACAGGTCGCTACCACGGTGATGTCTGGGTGTTGTCTTACAGCTTTAACCCTTTCACAGTGTGTTTTCAGTTCATGAAAGTTAATTGTAACATTTTGGTTGCCTAAAAATGTCTTAATCAGCGTTTGGTTGTACTTAGCTCCACCTTCTCGTATCACTTCTGGTTGCAATAAAAACAAGATGGCAATGACCAAAATGCCGAACTCGAGGCTTCAAAACAGCAGTCAACAAACCAACGGGTGACGTCACAGTGACTACGTCCACTTCCTGTATACAGTCTATGAGTAAACCACCACAACACTGCTGCTGAGTAATGCTATTGTACTGTATGACTGGATCTTTAGTAATTTGCACTCAGACGTCAGTAAGGTTTTGAATGATGTTTTCTCACGTCTGGAACAGAAGTTCTGGTTTTACTCAAGCTCTCTATTTATCTATTTCACATTGAACACATCAGGGCTCCACACAACAGATGCTTGCTGTCAATCACTCAGGCACGTTGCTGCGTGGGGAAAACAAATCAGTCTGACCGGCGTTAACTTGTCACTCTCCTCACACTTCTCTGTCCGGCTGCTGCGAGCTGATAACAAATGGAAACAATAACCATAAACACATCATACAAATAAAAGATCTCCTTCCCAAACACTTTGCACTCCCCTTCATCATTTTAAAAGTGCGGGGCCCAGTCGGGCGTAAACAGATCCTAAGGAGAAACAAAGACTATAAAAGCCAAAGAGATGTGCTGCTGCAGATAAACATAACAGACAGACCGTGGGGAAGCAAAGCAGCTTTGAGTGGCCTGGGGGATTTATTTTTTTTAAAGAGAGAGAGAGAGAAAGAAAAGGGTTTTCCCATACGGAGTGAAGTGGTGTTTGTTGTGAGCCGTTGGACGTCCACTTAACTGAAGTAAACAGCATCATAAAATATCCGCAAAACAAACAACGCCATAAAACAAATGAGCAATGCAGATAACTAACCTAATTGCTGTGGGGTATATCATAAAAGCAAGCAATTATGTTTTTTTTGAAAGTTCCAATTGTGCTCGACAGGAAGGTGAATGACTCTGTCTGGTAGTCCCCTCTATTCATTATTAAAATATTGTTATTTTAATTTGGCCCCGGAGTTGTTTATGCACACTGCGACACGCATTATCCTCTGCAGATAAGCATGGATTATTGCCAGCTAATCTAATCAATATTAATTACAGCAGAATTAACGATTCAGAATGCTGCTAATCATCTATCATTCCCAGCGTGTGGCTTTATATCTCTTTTTTTAAAGCCGTACAGTCATTTCATCATCAGAGTGAATCATCGTGCCGGAGCCGTAAGACATTTTTTTTATAGAGGGGTCAGGTGAGTTTTTGAATTGAAGGTCCTGCAGTGCAAAATTGACTTCTCGTCTCTCCTCTCCTGTTGAATGCCATCTTGTAGCTAAATGTCCAGTTGAGCTGACCTTTTTCTGCCGATGACTCATGGGCCTGTCTCTCTCTCTCTCTCTCTCTCTCTGAGCTCCTGTTGTGGTGAGTCAGCAGACAATCACCACTGATCGCTCCAAATATCACATCCTGTCACAACAACAGAATCTGCACCCGGGTTCGGGGGAGAAAATCAGCTTTAATAAAAGAGCAAGGTTGATTTTCTTTTAGCTGTGAGCTCACAGACTACATGTATGCTGTGTTTTGGTGTGAGTTAATTATTTCCATTTTATGCTCCACACAAATGTCCGTCTGGCTATTTTCTATCATCAACTTGTGATTCAGCATATTCGCAATTCCAGAAAGCGTTGTGAACCCCTGGTTGCTGGGTCATCGTCATCTCGCCTACAGTCTCACATGAATAAACAGAGCAAGAGCTAGCAGGTAGACATGTGCTCTAAATTCAGATGGAGTGACATATTTGTTATGGAAAAACTGTGAAGAGGATTCTACGATTCATCAGGGCTGGCAGGCAAGAACCTGGCGATACGATATGTATCGTAATACGAGGGGTTTCCCTTCCCGAAAAGCCCAGTCTGCTCTGATTGGTCAGCTGGCCCACTCTTGTGATTGGTCAACCGAACCAAACTCTTCGGACTCCGCTCCAGCTCCGCTCTAACTAATGTTTTAGGGCGTGCCAAACTAGCCGCTCTGCAGCTATTACGTAAATGTGTTACTTGGTGCCATCACCACGTTAGGGATGCTAATTTTGTAAAATGTTCTTAACAGATAACCGACCCTCGTTAACCGATTATTAACCGTTAACCGACAAGATTTTTGCCTCGCATGCAGCGGTGCGCCAGCTGCAGTGTTTGAGCGCAACAGACAACTGAGTCAGTTTACCGTCTGGGAGCGTTAACTTAGCAGCCACGATGCTGCGTGTAGTGTCACAGATATGCAGCCACTTTCCCAATAAAAGTCTCCACCCCACATTTAGTTTAGTTTAGCAGGTTGTCTGTTGTGTGTCTGCCCGACGTAATGAAACTCTGTCTGCCCGGATTAACGATAGCGATTGACCGACAAACAGTGTGTGTGTTTGTGCTACGTTAGCATCTGGTAGCTACGTGCTCATCATTGTATGTGTGTAACTTCAGCGAGTTATCCAACAGACCGCATGTGTGTATTATCGGTGGCGTTATAGCTGTGAACGTAGGCATAGCAGACAGTGTGTGTACAGTTTATTTGTCGGTGAATAAATGCTACGAGGCTACAACTCCTCCGCTCAAGGGAGCTATAGACGGGAGCCAACTTCCTGTATCTGTAACGCCGGCTCAGACTCTCTTAAGGTGGGCTCTTAAGGTGGACCAGCTTTTCTCCTTTAAGTGGCTTTTTAATGAATTATTAACATTTCTTTTAACCGTTTTAACCGATAGCGTTAATTGGTTAAAATGCTTAATGTCGGCTACTGGTTAAACGGTTAATTATTAGCATCCCTAATCACCACGTTACGGAAGAAAAGGCGGGACTTCATGCGAGGTGTTTCAGGCAGTTCAGGAGCAGTGTTTCTGTGGGGGAGAGTAACTTACTTTGGCGTGAACTTTGTGCTTTGTAACTTTGCAGACCTTTTTTTACATGCACAAAAAACTATATAACACTAAAGGGAAGGGAAAAAGCACAAACGCATAATAGGTCCTCTTTAAATGTATTAGAAAACAGTCAGTGGTAGTGTACCAGAATACACAATAATGCAAAGCACCAGTAGTCCCATAGCTTTAAAGGCTCACCATAGGGGGCATATAGGCTTATTTGTATGCACATACTGTCTAAGTGAGTTTGTGTATGCAGTGTGTGTACTGTGTGCGCTGATGTGTGAGGTCAATGCGATTGCATGTGCAGCAGCTTTAATGCATTTTATTAAGGTAAATGAACGGCAGCGGGGGTCCTGGTGTCAACGTGGTTAACATAAGTGTTTTGGTATTTGGGCGGAGGTTGCCGTTCTGAAAGGTCAAACTCACTGTAGCGCCGCTTTAATACGAGCAGAACGACGACCTTCACCTCTTCACTTTCCTCCATCTCTCACCGACAAATAGACACGTGGCTCCTACACAGAGGAGGCTGTGTTTTTCAGAGTAATGCCTGTCTGTCTCCGGAGTAAAGAATTAAGTTGTTGAGTTCCTGAACAACTCTCTAGGGAATTACAGGCTTGCGTACAATAGAAAAAGTGTTTTCTATTGATTGCCTGATGGAAATATTTCAAGGACCTTCGCTGGCTTCTTTGAACATATTATCTGCCAGAATCTCCGAGATGTGTTTCTCTCCGTCTTGATGCATTTTTCTCAGTACTTACACTTCTCAAGCGGTGTTTGTCACAGCTCTTCCTGAAACGTAGATGCTCTCCCCCTACAGTTTCTGCTTTCGTATGTTCTGCTATTCTTTACTTGCCACTGATTTCACACCTGTCTACATGCAGCTCCTACTGACGTCAGTCTGTTATTTCCCCCCACCTGAGAAGTCCCTCAGGGCCACTAAATGCCATACGTGAGACAATCAATGTTACATGTTTCCCTCCATTGTCATTCTTTTGTTCTTCAACTCGCTCGTTGTCCTTTTTCTTGCTTTCTCTTCATTCATTTTTCTGTATTAGTCACCTTTTCTTTCTCTTTGTTCTTTTATTCGAAAGTTCACATGGGTTTTTTTTTTTTTTTTTAAAATAAGGATCGTGCCAAAGCAGAAATCACCAGAAATGTATCGGAAATTCAAATAAAATCTGATAATTTCAGGACATCTGCTGATCTAATACATAATTCATCACAATAACAATATCTTGCCAGTTATCTGTTGTTGCTCCAAGAAAGAAAAAACAACATGGCAACTACAAGAGGGTTTGCAGAAGGCGTGACTCACTTGACATTTAAAATTTCTCATCACCCAGTGCAACACATGTATTTGACTGTAACTGCTCTCCTGGCTGTGAGATCATGTTACCGTGAGTAGGTGCTGTATGGATTCATGCTACACTCAGAGTGATATCATCCGGTGACTTTCTATTGGATGATTACACCTCTGATGTGCCTGTTTGGCCCCGGAGTTAATTACCTGATACCCGATCTGAAAGTTATTGTAACTTGAGAATGCAAAGGTGCATCACAGGAACATGACATCACAGACCATGTAGTCACTGTGAGAGAGTTTCAACCCTTTCGAACCATACACTGTAGACTGCATATGAGAAGTGGACGTAGTCACCGTGACATCACTCATTGGCTTGTGGACTGCTGTTTTGAAGCCTCGAGTTCGGCATTTTGGTCGTCGCCATCTTGGCTTTTTTGTAACCAGAAGTGACACTAGCAGGTTGAGCTAAAATGCTGAATAAGACATTTTTAGGCGAACAAAATGTAGTAATTAACTTTCATGAACTGGAAACATTGTGAAAGTTGTAAGACAAAAACGTGGCGAACACCCAGACCGGACAACGCCATGGTAGCGGCCTGTCAATCACAAGGTAGCCACGCCCCAAAGCTTACCCTGCTTTATGGTTTATTTGACTCATGCTGTATTGAAGAAGACTTGAAACTAGCGTTTGAGACCATAAACTCATGTTTACAATGTTTACTGAGGTGATAAATCAAGTGAGAAGTAGGCTCATTTTCTCATAGACTTCTACAATCAGTCTTCTTTTTACAACCATTTGCTACTGTAATTGGCACTGAACACAAAGTACAGCTGAGGCTGATGTCTCTGTTTTGTAGGTATTTGGCTGCATACCTGCATTCTTCCTGATAGCCAGCAGGTTGCAAAAAGATGTCTGATTGTATAGAAGTCTATAAGAAAATATCCCTGCTTGATTTGAACTCACTTGATTTATTACCTCAGTAATATTGTGATGTAGAGGTCACTACCACGGCATTGTCTGGTTTGGGAGTTGTCGTCTTAGAGCTTTAACTCTTTCACAGTGTGTTTTCAGTTCATGAAAGTTAATTATAACTTTTTCGGTCGCCTAAAAATGTCTTATTCAGCATTCGGTTGTACTTAGCGCCACCCTCTTGTGTCATTTCCGGTTGCAAAAAAAGCAAGATGGTGACAGCCAATACGCTGAAGTTAGAGGCTTCAAACTGGCAGTCCTCAAACCAATGGGTGACATCACGGTGATTACGTCCACTTCTTATATACAGTCGATGGCATTTGGTCATGAACCTAAGTATAGGACAAATGAAAATGTTAACCTGATATTTGCGCTATATGAAAAGTTAAGGGGTTATGGGGCACCTGTGTAGACCTCTTCCTCTGAGGAACAATGTACAGTATATCACTTTATATTGACTAATAGTGCATCCTTTCCTGGATTAGTATAATCTTTAAAATGATGGAATCCAATCATCAGTGCCTAAGACGGTGCACATGATGGCCAAACAAATGAAGAGAAATCTGTAGATCCACCTCTTGATGTTGTCATGTTGGTACACTTTACATCTATACCACTACAGTACATAAACACTTGAAGTTAAAACAGGAGCATTTCTATTCCTGCACTTTCTTGTCTCTACGTGTTGACTTTGCCTTTTTTCCACCATTTGTTTCCCACTCAAACAAATGGCCGTCTTTCCTTGACCTCGGAGGAATTAAATCATCTCCTTTAGAAAGGGAAGAGAAAAGACACATAAAATCCACCCCCAAGGAAATAAATAATAGACTCAGTAAATAACGGACTGAACGGCTATACTTATATTGTTGTAGAGCAAAAAGTAAATTAATAAAAATCAGAAAAAACATCTTGTTTTAGTCATACTTATATAAGATTAATGAGATCACTGGCATAATAAGTCTAAATATGTGAAGATGTGGACATCAGCTTTACATTAAACACCGCTCCGACTCCTTTAGGATGTCGGATCATGTTGACTTTCACATGTCGGACTCTTTCCACGGCCATACATATTTAATATAGGAGCATATGGTTGTCATCGGAGGAGGTCAGTGCTAGAGGCAAAGCTGTGGCTGCGTCCTGTTGGCTATACATCTGCCCTCCCCTCCTTGGACGGGGTAAAGGGGGGGAGGGAGGAAAGGTACTGTAGGAGCTGAGAAAAAGAGGAGAGACACTTGAGCTGCATGTAGGACTGACTATGAATAAAACTCAGACAAAATAAAACTTTAGTGACTGTATTATTATCTTAAAAGGGCACTCCCAGGTCAGTTTAGTTCTCTTTTGAGTCCCCCAGCTTTATGAGAGTGCAATACCAAATTGTTGGAATAACCCTTGAATTGAGAAAAAAAAGGAACCATTAACACACGAGCAGGTGAAATAACAGTCAGCACAACTCAATTTTGAATTGTGTTGAGTTTCAAAACATCAGTGTTTCCATGAAGGAAATGGAGGAATATGCTGTTTTGGTCTTATAACAAGATCTGTAGCATGAGAAAGGACAGCCCTGGCCTTTTATTCTAAAGCTTAAAGGAACAGTGTGTTACATTTAGGGGGATCTATTGGCAGAAATGGAATATATATGAATAAGTATGTTTTCTTTAGTGTGAAAATCACCTGAAAATAAGAATCGTTGTGTTGTCGTTAGCTTAGAATGAGACGTTTATATCTACATACGGAGCGGGTCCTCTTCACGGAGCCGGCCGCCATGTTTTCTACAGTAACCCAGAACGGACAAACCAAACACTCACTCTAGAGAGTGCCATTTGCGTTTTCGCGTCGGCCACCGGAGTTCTCCTACACGCTTGTCACACGGAAGAAGTTTCACTTGGTTGCAATCTGCAACCTCACCGCTAGATGCCGCCAAATCCTACACACTGCACCTTTAAAACTTATGTTTTTGTCTTCCTTCTGCGGTCATGCCAATAATGACCGTCATCCTCAGAAAAATGGCAACAATAGCCGCTTACTGAAATAACAAAAGTTTACAGTCAGTTGCAAAAGCTCACATGGAATAACATTGTTATATTGCACAGGAAGTCCAAGGGAGGAGGTAAGGGTGAATATGGGTGGATGTACAAATCAAGTAGCTCAACTCATCCTCAAACAACGGTTCGTATGATATCTTATGAAAAGTTATTCCTCATTTTTCATGCATTTTCCTAAGAATGTAGCGGCACGTGACGCTCGTGTCAATTTCCGCTCCAGTCTTTTCAAAATAAACTTCCTTCTTCAGAGGAAACTTAGTTAGGTTTAGGAAAAGATTGCGGTTTGGGTTACAATAACTCCAGAAGTGGCATAACTTAAGTACACAAGTTGTGTGACAAAAACGACTTAGTTAGGTTTAGGAAAAGATCGCGGTTTGGGTTACAATAACTCCGGAAGTGGCGTAACTTAGGTACAAAAGTTACGTGACAAATAAATCAAAGTTGACTTCTGGTTTCACACAAGGTACTAACAGCAGTCTCTTGGGCGAAAGTCCGGTGTTTATTGACCCACCCATCCACCCAGACCTCCTCCCTACACAGCGCTCGTCACTCTTTATACTTCCTGGTTCATAATTACGTGGATTACTTATGGATTGATTTCGTAGCTACTTTTCGTAGGTATAACTACTAACGGTGTATGAATACAGCCTGAGTAGTTACAACACCCATGATTGAAATATAACTACAGAGTCTTGCGAATACTCTATCCTATGTCAATTGTTGGATAATAAGACAACTAACTATTTAAAGCTATATTATATAACTCTCTTATGCATTGTTTTTGAGCAGAAACACAACCAGAAAGATAGATTTTAATGGATGGCAGCACTGTTGCATGGAAAGTCTTCCAAACAAAAAATCGAATGCACACAGTTGTAAGGAGACATGGAGCAAATTTAATATACTTAAGCTTTAATTGAATGCACATGCCCACGCACACACACACACACACACACACAGTATAGTGGTGTGTTCTTCTGCCTTCTCATGGCCAGTTATTGCAGCATGGCAGAGGTTGACGTGGCTGATCTTCCTAATGCACCCTCCTCTGCAGAGGTCATAAATTAGTCTGAAATACGGAGTGGGCTGCCGCTGCCAACCTCATCTGCAAAGTGAGTGAAGTGAAGCAGAAAGAGACAGCCCTGAGATGCAGCGTCAGGCTGTTCTCAATACAGCAGTCTGGCATGTCTGCTTTTCTGACTCAGAAATGAGATATTACATTCTGTCATGTCGGAGTCCTCGCTTTGCTCCGCAGCTATAAGACCGCATCCCGCTCCGACTGTAGATAATATTGACCGATTGGCCTCATTTTATAAACCCGGCATTAATTAGAATTTCTATGAGTAATAAAATGTATTGGATTTCCATTATTGTGGAGAGAGAAAGATAAGGAGCTCTTTTTGTCTGAGTGGATTTTCTTGGCTTTGCACTTCTCAAAGCGCGAGCAGCTCTTTAAAAGTGGAGAACGAAGAAGAGATACGACATGAAGCAGACATTGCTTTTTCTAATTTTCGATTGTAATTTCATTTCCCTAACCTTTTTGGAGCATTATGGAAATTGAAAATCATGCATTCCAGAGAAAATACTAATTTCATTTCGACCCCCCAAAAAGCAGCCTTTTTATCTCCGTCTTTCTATTGTGTTCCCAAATGGTCTCTTTGTTTGGTTTGATTGGAATTGTGCACTGATTGATATAAACTCAACAAAAGTTGCTTTTATTGCGCGTCTAGTCCAAGATGTCTGTTCAAATCGACTATGATAATTAACAGGCAACTAAACTTAATTGATTCTACATCCACCCACTGCCAGTAAACATTACTGTTTAAAAAAGCAATTTAAATAAGCTGTTTCTAGGTCATGCTCTACCATTTGAATGTTTTGTGAATATTTACTCCACAATAAAAATGAAGATCTGTGTGTACATCAGCACTTCAGAGAGTTTAAGGTGGAGTATCAACTCAGCATCCAGCAGTCTAGACCGTGCCTGGACTATTCCTTGGCTGGGCTGTACAAACACAATTGATTAGCTCCCCTTTCATGTGCCTGACAATAAAACATTTTTGATGATTAAATATAAATCAAAAATGTGTCTGGTTGGTTGGCTGCATTGCTGCTGCAAAGGTATTGGCTTTTGAGGGAACCACCTCCTCTAACAATAAACTGAATTTTTCAGGCAGTGAAACATGTTCATGTTGCTTGACTTTTGCTCATTTTCTTGTTAGAAAAGTTGAAAATAAGTTATTATTATTATAGATTATCTGAGAATCTGTTGTTCTGAAAAGTTTCAGATAATCATAATGCAAACAAAGCAAACAGTTTTTTCCTATAAAATATTACAAAGTCATTTTTGCAATGTATTTTTCTACATAATGAGTACTTTTATTTTGAAGTAATATGTCCTGATAATACTTACTTTCACTTAAGTGAAGGATCGCCACTGCGGTCGTGTTTTCTGGATGAGTAGGTACACCACACACACACACACACGCAGGCAGAGCAGAGTTCCTCTTCCTGTCTCACTCAAGCGGCAGCAATCATTTAACATTTACGGTGTTTAATCAGTAGAAGATGAAGGAAGTCAGTCACCAGATTAGTTTAATCAGCCTCTTCCTGCTCCTCATCCTGGCTCATTACAGTGATCAAGGTGCACATCAACAGGTGAAGCTGATCAACTTCAGAAACCTCACCAGACATCAGCTCTGTTTGGTCGCCTATTAATTCCCAGCACTGAATTATATAGAATTTTAAGAATAAGATGCTACAACCACCAAATCTTATGAATCAAAGTTGCAGTGTGTAGGCATCTAGCGGTGATTGCAACCAACTGAAACTTCTCTCGTGTGCCAAGAATGGCCATGTGGTGGCCGGCTCCGTGAAGAGGACCGGCTTCCTATGTTGATACAAACGGTTCATTCTAAGCTAACGACAACACAACAATTCTTATTTCCAGGTGATTATACACTAAAGAAAACATTCTTATTAATATGTTATTCCTTTTCTGCCAATAGATCCCCCTATATCATACAAACTGCCCCTTTTTAAAGGTAAAGTGTGTAGGATTTGGTGGCATCTAGTGGTGTGGTTGCAGATTGCAACCAACTGAGTACCCCTCCACTCAATCCTCCCTTTCCAAGATGGCAGTAACGTGAGCCGAGTGCAAAATTGTGGTAACGCGTTTTGCCTCCCTCAGAGGTCATCCATACCATAATAACTCTACTTTAGGAGCAACGAAGTCAGACGACGGCTGGCGGTACCACGGTTTTGCACTCTGCAGCTCACGTTACTGCAGTTTCACAAGCATGTTGGAGAAGTACGGTGGTTTTCGGGTAACGTAAAAACGCGAAAGGCTCTCTCTAGAGTGTTTGGTTTGTCCGTTCTGGGCTACTGTAGAAACATGGCGGACTCCGTGAAGAGGACCCGCTCCCTACGTAGATATGAAGGGCTCATTCTAAGCTAACGAAAACATGATTCTTAGTTTCAGGTGAGTATACATAATGAAACCATAGCTATGGATATTATCTTCCATTTCTGAAAATAGATCCCCCTAAATGTTACACACTGTTCCTTTAACAGAACAGTGATAATAAGTTGTGTAACTTTCTGCCCCTGGGTGTATATTTCTGATGCAATAATCAGACTTTAAAATTCAGACCAAGTAATACATTACTTTTTTAGAATAACAATATTGAATATTGAACAAGCTCACAGGAATGGGCACGTCAGCCATCTTAATCAGACGCATCACGTCCTCTCATTAATTAACAGTGTTCTGCGAGATCTTCCCTTTTTTGAAAAGCTTGTTTCAGCAGTCTTTCCCACCGTGCATCAGAACGTTCCCCTCTCACTGTCTGCTGCAGACACACTTAAGATAATGAATAGCTGGAGGAGGCTGGCGTTCTTCACTGCAGCCCAGTAAAAGGCCACCCTGTCTGGATCCACCAGGCAAAAAAAAAAAAAAAAAATCTGGTAGCATCTGGTTGGACTGTGCAAATCAGCATGCTGAATCTCTTTCAGATTTCAATGAACTTGGATGAATTTGAAGAGATTAAAGATTTGAAAATGCCACCTGAGAGGAGATAAAATGTCTTTATCCACACTCTTTTTTCCATCGTCCCCTTCCTGTGACTGTCCATGACTCTGCACAGGATGGTCAACTGGATCTGCTCATTGCCAATAACTAAAATAGGTAAAGGTTAACTCGAGACAGGCTGGGGGGTTTTGGAGGACCTTTTAGAAGGGGGGTGATGAAACCATTGGCTTTTAATTGTCATCATATTCATCTGCCAAGATGTTGTTGGCAGCATCTTCGAAACCTATTTCAGCGTTAATGAATTCATCTCAAATGTGCCAAATTGTGGGTATCGGCACTTTTAATTACCCTTCTTTGAGCCACAAGAAAAAAATAGTTGCAACATGCTGCAGGGTAAAATGTGTTAAAACTTATTTTTTGGCATCTTTAGTGTCATATTTGATAAGTTCTTACAGACTCCTGTTACAAAAACCCCAAGTAAGTTTGATCCAGCTTTCAGTTGTTTTTATTTAATCATAATCATCATAAAAAAAACTACAATTCATTCGTATAATTAATCACTTCATACAATTACATGAAAGTATAAATCATCAAATTAATAATTTAACCAGGCAGATTTTTTTGTTGGCACTTTCAGTTAAACCTATCCTCATACAACAGTTGGTATGATATCTTCCGAAAAGTTATTTATTTTTTGTGCATTTTCCTAAGAATGTCCAGCAACACGTGTCAATTTCCACCTCAAACGTCTTTTCAAAATAAACTTAGGAAATTACGTTGGTTTAGGAAAAGATCAACTTGGTTAGGTATAGGCAACAAAAGTACTTAGTTAGGTTGAGGAAAATATTGTGGTTTGGGTTAAAATAACTGAAGTTGCATAACTTGAGTACGGAAATCTGAACGTTGACTTCTGGTTTCACACTCGGTACGAACAGCGGTCTCCTGGGCGAAAATCCGGTACTTTTTGCCCCACCCATCCATCCTGCCCTCCTCCCTACATTGATATCATGGAATATACACGAATTACAGTGCAGAATTACAGTGCAGTACTTTTTGTAGGTGTAGCTACGAACGGTGTATGAGAACAGCCTGTTGAGTTACATGTCATGTATAAATATAGTTGTTCCTAAATAAAGACTGGCACAGCCGTGGCTCCATATTGCAGGACTCCTATGGGTGACTGGTGGTGAATCATTCCTTTGCTCCTAGAAAGTAAGACTGTCTTAACAGCCTTATATCAGTCAAAAATCACATTAGACATACCTTTTATGCAAGACAGGGTAAACTGTATCCGACAAAAGCCTGAAATGGGTCATTTAGGGACAAGACGGTGCTCGGGGAGTGAAGAGGGGAGGATTCTGGGGGATT
Source organism: Sebastiscus albofasciatus (assembly GCA_916701655.1). Taxonomy (NCBI): domain Eukaryota; kingdom Metazoa; phylum Chordata; class Actinopteri; order Perciformes; family Sebastidae; genus Sebastiscus; species Sebastiscus albofasciatus. The sequence continues at coordinate 166,532 of CAKAOI010049156.1, forward strand.
TGAGAATCTGTTTGTTTCATCAACATTTGTTATTGAAGCAGAGGGGATTATGATGCTGGACTTTTTTGTGGATGTGAATTTTAAGGTCGCTAATTTACTGTAAACTGCTTACATAATAAACTCCCTGGATAGTTGGTGTTCCCAGGCTTGTTCAGGCTTAATCATCAAACAGGAAGTATAAAGAGTGACAAGCGCTGCGTAGGGACGAGGTCGTGGTGGATGGGTGGTTCAGAAAACACCAGACTTTCATCCAGGAGACCGCTCTTCATGTCCTGTGTAAAACCAGAAGTCATTTATTTGTCACATAACTTCCATACTCATACATACATATTTTAACCCAAACCACAATCTTTTCCTAAACTTAACTAAGACGTTTTGTTGCCTAAACCTAACCAAATAAATCTTTTACTAAACCTAACCAAGTAGTTTTGTTGCCTAAACTTAACCAAGTCGATCTTTTCCTAAACCTAACCACGTACTTTTCTTGCCTAAACCTTATCAAGTCGATCTTTTCCTAAATCTAAGTAGTTTTGTTGCCTAAACCTAACCAAATTGTTTCCTGTTAAGACAGAAGTTTATTTTGAAAGGACTGTATGCATGCAACGAGCAGAAATTGACACGTGTTGCTGGACATTCGTAGGAAAACGCACGAAAAATGAGGAATTACTTTTCGTAAGATGTTGTGCGAGGATACGTTCTATATTGTTTTGTTGTTGTTGTTTGTTGCCTTCCGAGAAATGCAGAAATTCCCTCAGTAAGAGTCACCCACCTCTGATCAGATGAAGGTGTCGTCATAAATAAAATAATTTCTTCAAGAACACGGTGCATATGAATTTGAAACGGGATGTTGGAGCAAAACATATGAGGACCTACTGTACATCACTGAGATGAATTATTAAAAAAATACAGTAAAGCACATTATCTCTGGTCTAGTTGCATGATCTTAAACTGTCAACGTACAGTACTGGTCTTTCATTAGATTATTGGGGCTATTTTCAAATAAATTATCAAAACGGAACCATATGGGCTCATCTTTGTCTGTGCGCATTATTGGCACTAGATAGCGGAACACTGCAAACATGATCTCTCCCGAGCGGAGGTTTAATAAGGGCGATGACAGCAATAAATCATGCGCATGCTGAGAATTAGGCGTACAGGGAAGGTGTTCCAAGGTATAGAATTACACGGATCACAAACTTTTCTGGAGAGGACGTGTGTCAAGCACTCATTTGAACAGTATTTCTTATGAGATAAAAATCAAAAATGGAAATTAGGTTATTGCGACAACAAAAAGTGATATTCAGACATGTAAAAAATATATATACAGTAGACAAATAATATCCAAATATATCCAAATATTAAATATAGAAGGTAATATGAAGTGTCTGGAATGGATTCACATTTTTCTAAGAGTTGTTCCTAGAATATGTTTCTTTTTATCAGAATAGGAAATTCAATGGAAAACTGAATGAAAACTGTCTTTAACTTTGGACCAAAATTAATTATTTCCATTTAACTAGATAACTTATCTTGCCTTTGCTTTTACAATGAAAGCTGCAGAGTACGAGAAATCGGTACAGGCCTTTGGTGTGGGTCTTCAAAAACCACATATCGGCTGTAAAATAAAACTTTGAAAGCAACAAAGCTCATATTAAAAAATGTATAAATATAAAAGTTGAAGTTATTCACTCACTCACTAAGTACCTCCGGGTGTCTTTAGCAGCCTCGCGTACCGCCAGTATCACAGATGTGTCCCCGTTGACTTATTTCAGTCCCTGTATACAGGTCAGGCAATGACACACACTGTAATGCCGAGAGGCTGCGGACACTTCTATCTTCACACCGCAATGCTATACATGAACATCACACACACACACACTGTAAGCACGCATGCATGAACTTGCGAGCAAACACAGACGAGCAGGCATGTACTCACACAAAAACACACATATGCAGCCTCGCGCTTACATACACAAACACGTATACGGGGTCATTTCTCGCTCTGGCGCGCTTCCACTCGCTGAAACACACACATGCTGAGTGAGGAGGCCAGATGGAATCACAGCGTGGGCTGTTGGCCTTTCACACTCTGGAGACTTGATTTCTCACTGTTTCTTCTCCTTCGCCGGCCTCTTTTTCCTCTCCTTCCTCATCCCACTTACCCCCGTTCTTCTGCACTCTCTCATCTTTGTCAACGCGTCCTCGCCTCGATTTCACCTTTTTCTTTTCTTTCTATCTGATCTTTTTTTTTATTTGTTCTCCGATTTGCCTTTTCATTTTGCAAACAATACATGACAAAGGTCGATTGTGTTGAGCAGTTTGTTCGACTCACAATGAGGCAGCCTTTTCTTTCTGAAGACACTCTTTGACTCCGAAGGTATATGAAAGGTCAAGAGTTATCGCATAAAAAAAAAAACATCACCCAGTTGTCCTGCGCTATAACCAGGAAGCGCACTTTCAGTCTGGCTGCAGTCCTCCTTAATCAAATCAGAGGCAAGAGAAAAGAGGAGAAATGCTTAGTCCTCCAACCCGATGGGCTGTCTGTGCCGTAAATATTGATTACAGGTTAAAGGCAATTAGAATAATGGAGCAAAAACCGTACAGCCTCTGCCAAAACCCTTCTTGGCTTTGGTGTGCAGTTTATAGAATAAAGATGGTGGAGAAAGCTCGCGAGCAGGCCGGGTTCTGATTTAAAGAGCTGGAGTGTCTTAGCGAAATAAGCCCTTAATACGTCTTACAGAGGATAATGCACATTATACACCACCGATCAACATCCTGAGCAAGGGAAATCGCCTGCCAATGCCCAAGAGCCGAACTTAAAAGGTAAACTCAAAATTAGACGAATAAGTGTGTAAGGAAATCGACTACCCTGAAAACACTGAAGATTTAATTAGCGAAAACAAGTGAAGGTGTTTAAAGTCCCAATAGTCTCTATTCAGAAGAATAGGAAGCCAGTTGAAGGCAGATATATTGTATCCTGTAGACCCATGGTTCCCACACAGCCCTATCATATGAACTAGACACTAAACACATCTTCAACACCACCTGTCTTGTTCCAAATGTTAATTTTAATATATGTTGGATATTATTTAACACTATGGAGTATTTAAAAGTGGATATTGTTAGAATATTTTTTCATACAGTTGAGCTTTCAATGTTTAGGTCAGTTTGGTCTAGTATAAATTCATACTACTGTACTACCACTTAAAGTGAACTTTTAACCTTTTATCTATTAGGCCTACTTTTTGTATTTCAACCATTTATTCATTACTTTTAGCGAACTATTTAAACTGTTTATCTTTAACTTTTTCATCATTTATTCATTACCCATGAATAAATGATGGTTGTTGTTAGTTATTAGCTGATATTACCATTAGCTAATGACTATTTAATATGTTTATCCATTAGCCTACTTTTAGCTAACTATTCAAACATTTGTTCATTTTAGCTTTTCACCATTTATTCATTCGCTGTGTCTCAATTTGCGTACTTCCGTACTTACACTTGAGTGCATACGTGTGTTCACACCGAGAAGTATGGCAAAATGCAGTGCACCCTAAATACCCGGATGTTGTACTCAAAACGGTCAAAACGTTGAGTGCGGAATGCTTCCTACCCTCAACGGTCGCCATCTTTGCTTCATAGTGGAAAGGGAGGCACCAACCTTTTTAAAACTTGTGAAAATGGCGGGCGAGGAAGCTGCAGCGGTTGCAATTGAAACCGAACTATACACATTTAAGCTATACATGTGTTTTTTGTTTTACTATACTGTAGTCGAATAGAAGCCATTATTGGGTTAATTTATCATCTGAATTTAATTACTGCTGATACGACGTGATGTCCGTGGCTGACTACCAACAGCTGATCTAGCTTCCAGTGAGTGCACAATAGCCGTGTGCGATTTGAGACAACACTACGCTGTCGAAATTCATGCACTACACAAGTTAGTCCATAGTGTGCACAGTGTACTAACGAAAGTATGTGAATTGAGACACCGAATGCCTTTAAGCTAGCTAACTATTTCATCTGTAAGCTAGCTTAACTCTAAATTGTAGTAAGCTAAAAGATACTTCAGGTAACCTTTTCAACTATATGCATTAGCTTTTTCACTGTTTAAGCTAGCTAACTATTAGGCCTATAGCCGCCAAACGTGATTAAAGGCCGCTCTATCCCCTGAGCCACTTTTAGCTATTTTAACTATTTTTTAACTATTCCAACCATTTATTTGTTACTTTTACCTAACTGAACTAATCTATTTCACTATGTATCCATTAGCTTACTTTCAGTCCTCTGTTCGCTTGATAATTAATTTTCTCACACTCTCAATTGCCACACGTAGTGTTCAAGTGTTACAGCTGACTCGATATGAAACCAAAATCTCTATTTTGTCAAACTGAGCTGCTCCACAATCTTTCCACATGTCCCCTGGCAACTACAGGAGTACCCAGGTACCCAGGTGGTTGGTAATCGCTCCTGTAGACAGTTCAGTACTCTGCTAGTGTTGTTGAATTCTCAAATTTTTAGTGGCAGCACTAAAGATGACAGGGAGTTTAGGTATTTGCTGTCAAAAGGAGAGCAGTAAAACTTAACATATGACGGTGGGACATGTCCTCAGTGGAACATTGACCATGCACCTGATGGCATATCATGATATAATCTGTGAGGCCTCTTGATGCCAGGCTGCAGATGGCAGACACCCCAGGGTCCTGATTCAAAGCAAAGCATGGGGAGCAGTCCAGTTCTGTCTTATAGTGTGCCATACAGCTCAGGGCAAAGTCTGTATCACACACACACTTTCTCTCTCTCTCTCTCTCTCTCTCTCTCTCTCTCTCTCTCTCTCTCGGCACAGGCTCTGTGTCAAAATGTCATATAAATATTTAAAGTCTGATCAAGGGACAGTCAGGCAGCCGGAGATTCCCGGAGGGTCCAAACTCCCCATTTCTAGCTCTCAATGCAATCCATTTTCTGGTCGAACTCCACGCGTTCCCACAGGTCCGAGAGTGATCGACTCCAACATACATACACACACACACACAGTCACTTTCTTTATCAATACAACCATTCAATCAGCAGCACAGTGGGAGTGCTCTGTGGAATATGCTAAACCCACATCGGACTGAAAAAAAGTCTACACGAGATAAAGCTTAGCTCTATACTGAAAACTTTCTTTTTTTTCTTTTAAAATGAAAACTTCTCCCAGACCGGCACCTATTCCTTGTTCATCGACTAGACCTAAATCACACAGTTGATTTTCCAGATCGCAGCAACCTTATGGGGCGAATAACCAACTCTGCTTGTAAGTATCTAACACACATCCACCTCCAGTAAGAATCGCCCTACTGTGAGTTACTGTTATTTTTTCCAACTGAGGCCAAATAAAGCGTACTATGTGATGATGATTCAGTCCACATCCATAAAGATCCTGCGGCCCAACTCAGCTCTGGTTTTACAAATAAATCAGCCCTGCTTGTCCATTCAGTCCCACCGAAGGGCAGGAATGCGAACCGGGTGACGGTTTCACCTTAAATAAACACGGGGACCCCCGTGGCCCCTCCAGTTTCTCCCTATAACCACCATCCTGCCCCGTGAGGAGGTTTTTAAGGATGGACTGACACATGGCTACTCTCAAACTGACAAGGGGAGTATGTGCAAGTGCAGGCATGTGGGAGGCGTGCGTATTTGCTAACATTAGTAAATAAACATGTGCAAACATGTGTCCTCCATGTGACTGATTTACCTGTGTTTGTGTGGGTGTGAGAGAGGGGATGTTGTCCTACTTTTATGAAGGCTAATGTTTCATGCTTCACTGGTCCCATTAGGGGTGCGTCATCATTAATGACACACGTTTGACAGAATAGTTTGACATTTTGCAGATAGTTAGATAAGAAGATTGGTACCACTCTCACGTTTGTCTGCTAAATATGGAGCGTCAGGGGTTCTCAAACTTTTTGGGGCCAGGGACCTCTTACACAAGAGAACATTTTTCAAGGACACCCATCCATCTTCAACCACAAGGACACCCTCATAATCAAAATACTTTGACCAGTTTGGTAGTGATATAGAGGAAATATTTCAATTTGATTCATTTTAATACCTTTGTTTTACCCTGCTATTCCAGGTGATTTGTAATCAGATGTCGCTCAAGCTTGGCTGGCTTCATGGCTTCATTCGCTAGCACCTGAAGACAAGTGACGCATTTTGGTCTCCTGTCGCTGGGCTATATTTTCTCAATTTAGCTAGTGTGGGCTTAGTGTCACTTGACAATGCGGACTGACTCAAATATTTCTCCATGCTTGCCAGCTAGCTAGCTGGCTAATACGTCAAGCTAAGCAGCAGCAAGAACGGTTCGTTGCTCCCTGAGTGAAGTGACTGATTCATGACAGATTGACGTGATGTGTCACAATCATATCAGAGTTTCTATTGGCTCAAAGCTAACGTGGGTGGGAGTAATGGACACAATGTGCTTGTTTTATTGGCGCAAATGGTCCCCATCTGTAGAATTGTACTTTTTAATGATAGAGCACAATTTTATAATTTATAGCAAATTATTTTGCGGACCCCCTGGCAGAGTGCCACGGACCCTGGGGTCCCCAGACCCCACTTTGAGAATCACTGCTGTAGGTGATTAGCTTAGCTTAGCTTAGCTTAGCTTAGCTTAGCTTAGCTTAGCTTAAAGTCTGGAACAGTTGGAAATGGCTAACCTGACTTTGTCTGAAGTTTTAAAAACATCCCCTTTCAGCACCTCAAAAGCTCAATAAACATGTTATATCTTGTTTTTTTAATCCTAACTGAAATGATGGAATGAAATGGAAAAACAAGTCTACCGTAGGCTAAGCTAATTACATGCTTTATCTTAATATTTAGTGTACAGACACGTTCCCACTCAGAGTCGAGGCCCAAGCTCCCGCAGTAACTGGGCTAACAGCATTTCACCAGAAATTAATGAAACAAAATGTAGTTATGAAATATTCAGGGTTCAGCCCCTGCCAGCGCTGACTCACAGCAGCATGGCAGACTGGTCCCATGGAAACTAGACCACATTGAATGCTAATTTTGTAGATACTGACTGGTAGTCTATTTGGTAGGCTATATGTTAACGTCAAGAGAGCAGACCCGGCGTTATGGGGTGCCAGGCCCACCGATCCAGGAATTTGAGACCCAAGAGTAAGGCTTATGTGCAAAACGGAAAGGGTTCATCCTCAGAGAGTATGCATGTTCTCAATCTCAATGATTGTCACCATTAAATTTGATATCTCTGATGGTAGGATTAGAGGAAAGGTTAGAAGGAAACCAACAAGAGTCAAGCTCTGTGAGGCTATATTGTGGTGCTTTTAGCAAAATGCTAAAAAAAAAAAAAAAAACAGCAAGGCAATAATATGTTAACTTGATAACAATGCTAACACGCTAATCTTTAGCGGGTATAATGTTTACTATGTTCAGTATCTTATTATAACATGTTAGTATGCTATAATTAGCACTAAAACAAAGTACAGCTGAGGCTGATGTCATTAGTTTTGCAGGTATTCGGTCATAAACCAAAGTATTGGATAAAGTCCAATTTTCACCTGATGTTGGCGCTAGATGAAAACTTACGGGATCACCAAATTTATCGCAATTCATCCTGAAGGGGGACATGAATGTGTGTACCAACCACAAATGTCAACCTCATTGTCATGCTAAAGGAAAAGTCAGGGGATCACCATAGTTTGTAGGATTCATCTTCTGGGGACCAAGAAGGTCTGTATCAATTTTCGTGTCAATCCATCCAATAGTTGTTATTTCAGCCTGGACCAAAGTGATGGATAGACCAATCAACATGGCCATACCTAAGGCAATGTCAACAAAAAACATAATGATTCATCTTCTGGTGAACATGAATATCTACAACTAATTTCACGAGAATTTGGCCTTTTAATTTTCAAGAAAACCTTTAATGACCAAATTGTTGATCAACAGGAAATTTATCATGGTGGTCGCACAAGATAAACATAAGCAAAATCAGTAATCATCCTCTGGGAACCATGAAAGTCCATAGCAAATTTCATGGTAATCTGGCTAGTATTGGTCAAGATATTTTGCACTGGTGTCTGACCGACACACTGACAGATCGGATCAGATCAGGAGTGACATTGTTACACAAGCTTCATGTACGCCATTCAAAGCACCAGCCTTTTCAAAGTAGGGGTGGTATCGTTTGACTTTACATAATCTAAATGAAAACAGTACAAATGGATCATCTTCTAGCTGACAGGAGATCATTTCAGATCCCTGAACTGATCTCTAAACCTCTGAGTTCACTCCCTTTGATCCTTGATCCTCTTCTATCCTCCCTTTCTCTCCCTCCCTCTCTCTCTCTCTCTCTCTCTCTCTCTCTCTCTCTCAAAAAGCCTCAGTGGAGTTTGTGAAACAGAAACACATCAGGCAGATCAAACAGAGGCCCTTCAATACGGAGACCATAAACGGGCTGAGAGTAGAGACAGTGTGTGTGTGTGTGTTTGGAAGGTGAGATTCTGGGAATATGCTTGTAGAGGGGAGAATGGAAAGTAGTCACTGATTACGTTTGCATGCACAAAATATTCCTGGTGTTTGCCCTTATTCCGAGAAATACAATTCTCCTACTAAGCTGTTTATACTGCTAATGAAAATGAATATTCCACTAATATTCCTGTTTATATGCAGCCGTACATAATCTGCCCCGATGACGTATGCCCTCCTTTTCCAACTAAAGTCATGTTGCTCCCATTGTGTACCCTTATTGTCACCGTTTTGAAAAACTGTGTTCTTCAAGCTATTCCTTTTACGGCTATACATGAGAACAGACTCCGACACATACGCATGGACAGAGCTAGCTATAAACAGGCAAGTAGCGCAAACTGTTATAAAAACCAGCGGGCAACCTCCGGATCTTAAAAGTGAAGCCAATGCTGAAGTACCTTAAACCTGCATTATTTCTAATAACCAGCAGGGGGCGACTCCTCTGGTTGCAAAAAGAAGTCTGATTGTATAGAAGTCTATGAGGAAATGACCCTACTTCTCACTTGGTTTATTACCTCAGTAAACATTGCAAATGTCTCTTCTGGTTGCAGAAAAAACCAAGATGGCGACGGCCAAAAACCAAGATGACGGATGGACAAAATGAAATGCCGAACTCAAGGCTTCAAAACCGTAGTCCACAAACCAATGGGTGACGTCACAGTGACTATGTCCACTTTTTATATACAGTTTATGGGGAAAAAAACAATTGAAATACATATTCTGAATGTGCTGTATAAATGTCCAAAGAATGCTCTCAAAACCCAAATAAAATCGGCATACATATATATATATACATATATATATATGTCCACATGTCTTAATCGGAAAATGCTACATTCGCAATAAGGCCTAATTCGGAATATCCAAACGGATTATGCTGTTTACATGACCCGTATCAAATTTGCAATATTGTCATATTGTGAATAACAGTGGAATATTAGCATGCATGGAAACATAGTTATTTGCATGTATGTATATTAAAGGTGCAGTCAGTGATTCTAATCCAATACACTTTTTGTCAAATTCAGCCAACATCTCCACACGATCCGCTAGCTGTCCGGTGTTCATACACAGCCCTGGCTCTGTAAATGGGAAACAAACACAACACTACTCCAGCCATGACAGGGGAAAGGTCATGGAAGTCTAAAGAGAAAGATAGTGTGAGCGAGAGGGACGGTAAATCTGGAGGGGAGTATTTGTTTAAGTGTTGAGTTCAAATATCCAAATCTTTCTCCAGAATCGCTGACGCCACCTTTAATGTGGCATGAGCGCTTTCATATATCCAAGTGTGGGTGGGTGTGTGTTAGTAAAAAAAACTACTGTAAATATGCTTAGTGTGTGTTTGTGTTTGCAAAAGGACAAAGGTTGTGTGATATAGGATATGAGCAGAGCGTGGGGAGAGAGAGGGAGAGAGAGAGAGTTGGCAGACCCACTTGGCTAAAATTGCTTCCAGCTTTAAAAGAAAAGAGGAAATACCATTCTGGGAGAGAGATCCTCTGCGTCTGTGTTAAACATCATTGGCATTGTTCATGTCTGCTGAGTCTAAGCTGAAACACCTGCTCAGAGAGGCCCCGTCAAGCTGAAAAGCCACTTTTTCTGTGTTCATTATTGAAGTTTGTCTTTCATACAAAAAGATTTGGACCGGAGAGAGTTGTCATATAATGGCCTCGGTTAACCTGCCGGGGCCATTAGCATTCAGTTTGACTCGGGAAGGCAGAAATGTTCCACAGACTAAAGCACGCTGGCGGTTTAAAGAGAAAATCACAAGGATCTGCTTGTATTGAACATGTGCTGCAGACAGAATCGTGTAACTCTTTCAAGGCTACTCCAACAACTTCTGCTCTGTTTTTATAACTATGTAGAGAAGTGGGCATACATAATCCACAACTGCTGAGCCAGTTCCTTACTTACCTTGCAAGGCAGCACGATTCTCGCGATATCACATATAGGGCTGCACAGTTAATCGAATATTAATCGCGATCATAATTTTGGCTTCCCACAATTAAATGAACATGATCGCCTGCGATATTGACATTTAAAATGCGTGTTCTGCTCATAGAAAATGCTGTAGCATATCAAATCAAGCGCTTCTTAAACTAACTGCCACCGCCGGTAATCAAGATGTTTTGGCTTCACTTCTGGATATAGATATTATCAATACAACAAATGTGTTTATGATTAACTTAAGAGTATAACATTGTTTATCTAGCTCTTATGGTTGCTAATTTCACTCTTGAAGTGCAGCAGATTGAAGCATTTAACTTTAAAATATAGCTAACAAAGGGGTAGGGTGAATATTCCTGTATTGTTTTCATATTGCAATATATATATATAGCAAAAAAAAATATTGCAATGTCAGTCCTAATTTGTACATTTGTACATTTGTACGTTCTGTGAGGAGCTACTGGCAGCTGCAGGTGTGGTTTATGTGTGTTTGATGCGACACAGAGAGGCGATTGTTCATTCAAAACAACAATGGCTGCTCTGTCAGAGGTTAGCGTAGCTGCAATATCATCAGTTATTTCAGTGGAACTGGAAAGTATTTCATCATTAAAAGAAGAGCAAAGAACGGCATTGAAGGCTTTTCTCGGTGGAAAAGATGTGGTCGCTCTTCTCCTGACTTTGCTTCGGCAAGAGTTTGATTGACAGATGGTTCATCCAATCACCTGCAAAGTAGTTTTTGAAAGTGCCTTTGGTTTTTGGAGTGACTTCAGACAGGCAGCTGAGGCCCAGAGACAAGATTTTGGCCATATCAACTAGCCCTAGGGTATGACATACTGTAAGTATGACATTTCCTTTAATGTATATGGCCTTATAACCATGTTTTTTTTTGTGTGTGTGGTTGAAGGAAATGGTCATAGGTGCCATATCCTTAGTGATTTAAGACATCTATTCCTTTACAACATTAAACATTTGGGAGGACCCATTGTTTGCATTTCACTAGGAAGGTGGAAGCTAGTTAGCCTTGTTTGCTAACGTTTGTGCTTTTGTTTTGTTTTTATTTGGACGCCTGCTGAGTTATCGGCAGCTCCCGTACACTCAGTGCTGCATCTGCCCAACAAACATTGGGATTTCAACCAGAAGACCAGTGTTTTATTTTGTAATTTACGTTAGTCACGTTTTTTTGTGACGCGATTTCCGTACTTATGTTACGTTGTTTCCATACATATTTTACTTACTTATTTTAAGCCCAACCATAGTGTTTTTCCTAAACCTAAGCGAGTGGTTTTGTTGCCTAAACCTAACTGCGGACATTACCATAATAGTAATGACACACGAAAAGCCTAAAATGCGTCCTCCTGACATACAGAATGTCCTTGTAATGTTGTGCTATTTACATGCTTTCCCATTAGAACGGGTTGGATCAAATAGTATGACTATACTGGTAAGTCATTTTTCTAACTAACACACAAACAAAAAAAGCTGTACTGTAGGATTCATGTTCTCTGTATTTTAAAAATCCTGGCTACGGCCCTGCATATATGGAGTTTAAAACCCTGAACATATTGTGTTAATATATTCAGTTAAGCAGACGTTGATTGAAAGGATCCGTAGAAACTCAGTGTTCAGAATGTGCCGGCTGATCCAAAGTACAAATGCATTTTTGTGGTGAAGCATATAGAAAGCAGCTGAAAGGCAAATCCCATTAAACAGCTCCGTGTACGCCAAGAAGAAAAAAAAAGTCCGAGACATTTCCTGAAAAGCGGCTTGTTGCTGATAAAATCAAACACACATGTTATGCATACCGTGCCAGTGATCGAGTATAGATGTATAGCTGACAAACTCGAACCGTTTGGGGAAAATGTTCTGTTTTTGACGTCTTTTGATGATGATCAGTGGACAGGTTGTGATGCCTAATGATGATCACTCAGTAGAGGACGGAGTTCACCCACCCACCTCGTCTTATGTACAATTCTTTGGCTCTTCGTCTCTGTCTTTCTCTCCTTTGAGTGCACACAGTATCTCGTCATCGGCCATTTGGGACCAGACTGCAGCGCCAGATGGATAAAACAAGAACCTTTAAGACTGTGAAAGAAAAAGAACATTTTCTAACTGGTGAGATAAGAGGCAGGATGTTTTGACATGTCCAACTACTTTTTACCAAATGGCTTTTTATACAGCCAGCTCCATTGATCACAAAAGATTAATTTTCCTACAATATTAGTCAAATAGTAAGAGCTTTTTATGAGCAAATCACTGAATATGTTATGTGCAGCACAAGACTAAAATGTCTCTTGCCAAATCTCGTGCTAACATAAGTTACAAATGGGGCTGCTGTGCACCTGATTCGACTGTTATCAGGCTATTAAATAGGCATTATCGGTCGCTATAAGTACCATAGATGTAGGTCAGAATGGGCCTACCACACCTCTGACGTTGTAAAAGTGAAAGTGAAACTTAAAAGCAACACGTTCTAACACGCCGTAAAACTGCATGAAACCACTTAGTTAAGTTTAGGGAAAAACATTGCGTTTTTAGCTTAAAATAACAGTTTCATGCTGTCTATACTACAGCAACTGACTTCCGCCTCTGCTCCTGTCATTGTTACTACGGTCACTAGAGATTGCTGTTTTGTTCTTTTATACCTTCTTTCGGTGATCTACCATGTGAATAGGTGATAAAAACCTACTAGTGGGTGTAGTAGGCCCCTATTGACTCACATTTATGGGGCTGATAGCGACTGAAACGCCTATTTTATGGCCTGATAACAGTCTAATTGGCTGTGTGACTGGTCTCAAGCTAAACCCAGAGGAGTATTTTGGTGAGCAAATTTCAGGTGCCAAACCTGCTATTCAGCTAGTAAACAGCATCATATCACCTTGATGTACTTGGCTCTGATACATTTCCAGTTTTATCCAAGGTTGCTTCTACAAAAAGCTATCGCCATGTTGCTGCAAACACAGCTCTCTTGTGTGACTTTTAAATGAATCTATAGCCTGATAGCCTCACATGTCCTCCTGTTCACCCCAAGGGGCCTCTGAAATAGATGGCATTCTGCAGTGTCTCATTGAGCCAATCGCTCATATGACGAATAAGCTGTTTGAAGGCAGTGATACCCTTGAGGAGCACAATTAACCTAGTGAGTCTGCAGTTATACACAAGGATACTTATATGGAAGCACCAACCCTTTGAATGGCCTAATGAGACTATTGCTTGGCGAAGACATCATTGATCACTGGAGAAATCATGACGCAGCCCGGTTGCATGAATAGACGTGTGAATGACACGAGAACGTGCGAGGCAAGAGCTTGTAATAAGAACGCCTTCCTTGCTTTAGGCGTGTCATGTGTACGCCATGTAGTCTGTACTGACTGCAATGTCAACACATTCTCACTCCCAACTTGTCAAATACCGCCGCTTGGTCAGTGCTCCTCGGCATCTGAGACCGACGCACCCCTCTTGCATTACTTTTGGACAGACCAGGGCATATATGCATGTAACGAGCATATACGCGGCATATGCTTGTTACATGCATAAGGTCCTTTCAAAATAAAGTTCAGTTTTTCACAGGAAGTTACACAACACAGCTACTTTGTTAGGGTTTCGGAAACGGTCGTGGTTGATGTTAACTTCGTTAACTAGCTACTCACATGACTCATGGGGCTCACGATACTAACAGCTCCAACAAACACAGGACTTTCAACCAGGAGACCGGTGTTTTGGGACCGGTGTTTTGTTTTGTAAGTTACATTAGTGACGTGTTTTTTAGTGACGTTTGTGAAGTGTTTTCTGCACTTATTTTATTTCCGTGTGTATTTTACTTAGTTTACATACTTATTTTAAGGCCAACCGTGACGTTTTCCCTAAACTAAGTGGTTTTGTCGCCTAAACCTAAGTGAGTGGCTGTCATACATGCGTGTAATATTCACGCTTAGGCGAGGCAAAACGTGACACTGGCGCTGTCCTCTGGTGGACATGCAGGTCTATTACACGCTTTGGCTGGTTGCATGACGATTGACGTATCTGCTGAGATTCACATTGCGTTCATGATGAGTTGAAGTTAGATGTTATGTGGCAGCTGGACATTTGAAACTCTGCTTTCAGCAATGGTAATGTGAAAGGGAGGCAGGCAGTAGAAGAGAAAAGGTGAGAGCTCAGGAGAGTGAGATGAGATGGTGACGACAGGTCAAAGGAAACCTCATCGGGGGTATGTCAGATATAAGTCAAAGGCAGAACACGGCTGTTGACAGGACTGAGTGCCGTGCACTGCTGTCCAGCCCTCCCACTTATAGATTTACAGCTTACTTGCCCTTGACAAAACCAGCCCCGAGACACAGAGGATTATTAGGAGCAGAGTTTGTACTGGAACGTCGATGCGGCTAGAGAGAACGAGACCTTTCGACGAGAGAAATTCTGAGACTTAAACTTTCAGCTGAGGCACAGTTAACTGCACATATTGAGCTGCAGTTAACTGCACATATTGAGCTAAATTGTAAACTGTCTCAGTTGACCTCCCTCTGAGACAGAGTAGCATTTCTGCCCAGTGAGTGCCGTGAAGTTAAATCAAATTCTAGACAATTACTTTTTCCTATAAGTGCAACATGACCCCAGTAAAAAAAATATACAGTACTGCAGGAGTGGAGGGAGATGGGACTCATTCTGACTATCTCTAGCAGAGTGTCAGGGGTTGATAACACCCATAACCCCCCAGTGTGTCCAATTTTTCAAGGTTTCACAGGGTTTGGACATAAAAACACTCCCCCTCCCAAGGCAATCATACCGGCTTGATTTTTATGCCACAGTATACGCCGACTCCATAAAAATCATGTCTTCTCATAACTGGCATTGCCACACAAGCAGCAGTGTATTCGTTTTTTTATTGATCATGATTAGGTGTTTTTCTTTGCCTCCAGCCACTTTCATGGCTCCTGCCTGCAGCACGCGACACAAGCAATAGGGGGTTAATGTCTTTTTTTTAGTGGCGCCTTCATAACTCCTTCCTGCGTATTAAGATTAGGTTTATTATTATTGCTCTCATAGGTGCACTGTCATCGTAAAAGTTTCCCCCAATTCGGTGATGCACGAGCAGCAGTGACGGCCACAGTGCTGGGTTTCAGTGAGTTTGGTTTGCCTAAAGGACAGATAAAAAATAATGGAAGAGCAACCTGTTGTTTTATGATCCTTTTCATATTTGTCAGAAAATAAACTTTGGAAGACTTTCAGCTCTTACTAATACAATTTTTTCCACTGCAAGCTACACAGCAGCTATTGCTGGCTACTGGCAAGCAGTTTACTGGTTCATTGGATGTAATGTCTAAGTTGTGATAAAGAGCTCTTCTGACTTCTCGAAAGCTAATTTACAATCATGCTCTTGAAAAGGCACTTCGAAAAGTTTGGTAATGTTGCCTTAAAAAACTAAAATGAGAGGAGAGGACCAACTTGAAAGAAATAAAATCTCTCAAATCCTTCTGCTTTTTTCAAAAGTCACCATAATGTCTCACCATAATGACAAAAGTCATTCCTTCATAAACTTCTCTTCAAGGTACTTCAGAAAGAACTCCTCTCAGGATGAACAACATATGAGTGTTTCGCGAGGTTGAGTCAACATAGAATGAAGCTGGACCGGAAGAGCTACATGGGGCTAGTGCTGCAGGATTTTTCTACTACATTAAATATATTTTTTTGACACAAGGCCTGCAACTAAACATTATTTTCATTATCGATTAATTTGACGATCAGTTTCTTGACTAATCAATTAATTGTTTGGTCCGTAAAATGTCAGCAACTTAAAAAAAAACCTCGCAATTTCCCAGAGCCAAGGTTTACATATTTAAACCTCTGGCCGTGGCCAGTGGCATAATATTTTCGGGTTGTCCGTCTGTCTCTCCGTACGAATGAATGGCTGGAGGGAATTTCTTCAAATTTGGCACAAACATCCACCTGGACTCAAGGATGACGTGATTAGAATTTGTAAATGGTAAATGGACTTGCATTTCTAGACTAGAAAAGCACGCTACATGTCAGCATTCACCCATTCACACACACATTCATGCACAGATGGCAGAGATTGCAATGCCAACTTTGCCCATCAGGATCTAATCTAAAAATACTTGTTCACACACCAACGGCACAGTATTCGAGAGCAATTTGTTAAGTACTGTATCTTGCTCAAGGACACCTCGACATGTGAGAGGAGGGAGGAGCCGGGGATCGAGAAAGAGAGAGAGATGAAAAGATAGATACCATCAAATATCTGTCTGGTATATACAGTATGAAGCTAGAGCGAGCAGCCATTTAGCTTAGTTTACCACAAACTGGAATACTAGAAACAAGGCAAACTATCTTAATGCTAAGCATGCTAACTGGCTCTTAGTTGTTGCTTATTATGAACCCACTTTCCCTCAACCTGGTTTAAACCTCAGTGTTTTCTTCCATAAAGGTTTAGCTTGGACATTATTTACCTGTAAAGCTATGTAGTGAAGTTGCAGAGATGATGGTAATGAATCTAGCGTTTGAATGTTAGACTGCTGCACCTTCTGAGACGGACTCCTCCTTGTATTGCTGTTGAATGTTGATCCTACATCCCATGGCAGCTGTAGTAAGACTCGCAAAAGAAACTTGTGAAAGACCACTGGATACATGTTGGAAATATTTTTCTTTTCTTAAATTATAGCTCTTATTTCTTGAAAATGGATCTTCTTTGCAAGTAATAACCGCAGCTATAAAATGTTTCAGCGTTTTGGCCACTATCTTAACATCTAGGTTATTCATACAGTATACTAACTGGCCAGTAACATCACGTCATGTTTGAAATGGTTGTATTGAGGACATTTTCTGTTGATTACAGGCATTAAAACAGGGAATAATTCAGGCCAAGACTTTTATAAACTTTTAATGGGAACTTGTTTAAACCAGGTGCTTTGCCAGAGGGCATTAACAGAATGTCCTCCCAGATTTCTCCTTGGTAAAATGAACATTTGGAGGAGCCGGTGTTCATATTCTGACACAGCAGGCCGGGAGCTCCTCTCCAAGTATGTCATTAAATCTTCTCCTGAGCCTTTACTTCACTTGGCGGTGAAGCGGGATTTAGAAAAATCATAAAATGTACTATTAATGACCACAGGAGCGTCGTCTAAGTAGTAGGTCTCAGACCTTTTATTCTGTTCTGTTTCTAGATGATTAGTAGCTGACTGGGCCTGCTTCCAGATTGGTAGTAGCCTATTTTTGTTTATTTACATGTACTGATTTGTTGGCATGTTGTCAAGACTGGTGAGTTTGGGTTGTCTTGCCAGTATGGAGTTTTTCTCTAAAATTTCAGCTCAGAAATAATAACAAAGTATTCAATGTTTGGTAATTGATCCTCTGCTAAACCCCTCCCCCAACATCGATGAAGTATCGGTCGTGTCTAGAAGGGAGCCCGCAAATTGCAAAATCTGATCTGAGATCTGCAAAAACTTGCAAAAACTCCCACGAGACTTGCTGCCCGACGACCTATACTAACCTTAACTATTCAAGGTCAATGCCTAACCTTAACCATCTTCTTCATAACTTCTTACAGTATTAACCTAAACTAGCGTTACTTCAGTAGGCAACAATTTTTTGGCATCATTGGGCAAAAAATCCATAATAACCTTTCAGCATATTGTAATTCAAGTATTCTGAGAGAAAACTAGACTTCTGCACCTCCTCACTAATTTCTAGTCATTTCAGAGAGAGAGTGTTCCTATTGGCTGTGCTCCGGCCATGTGAGCGGTGCTTGGTATTCCCTCAAGAGATCTCAGCATGGCTGCCGGGTCACAATTAAACTTTCTCATTTTACAGCTAAACTGTGCACTACAAGATGTTTCTGAAAACATTTCAAGGAGAGAAATAGGCATTAACGTAACATAGTATAGATTCATTTTTGATCAGCGCTGCCTAGTTTGACCGTCGGATTTCGCGAGTGATTGACAGCCGGCTCTCATAGACGGAAGCTGGACAGCAGAATCCAGATCAGCTCTGACCGGTTCTTTTCCTCCGGTCTGTGAAATCTTGCAGATGCCGTTAGGAGCACCAGAGGACACAGAGGCACATGATTTTTTTCAGGTTACCTGTTTCCTGTACTACTGTCACAATATGGCCACCGTTTTATAAAAATAACTTTTTTTTAATCATATTTGCTCCAACCTTATAAAAAATATTTTTTTTTAGTGTATAATCACCTGAAAATAATAATCGTTGTGTTAATGTTAGCTTAGAATGAGCCATTTATATTTACATATGGAGCGGGTTCTCTTCATGGAGCCAGCCGCCATGTTTCTACAGTAGCCCAGAACGGACAAACCAAACACTGGCTCTAGATAAAACCATTCGCATTTTTGCGTAAGCCACCGTAGTTCTCCGACACGCTTGGCACAGAGATGTTTCAGTTGGTTGCAATCTGCAACCTCACCGCTACCTGCCAAATCCTACCCTACAATGACAGAGGCATTTCATTCTAACTCATGGAGCTAATATTAGCTTATTTAGCTAGCTAGCTAGCTACAGCCAATAAAGACTGCTAGCAACAGCTGGGCTGTAACTCTTAATGTGCACTGAATCTGTATCTCTACACACATTGTTAAAAATAAGTGATAATGTCTCGTTTGACCATAGCGCAGGTGACTAATCTAAATTACCTTCTGATAACAAAATGTTTTCCATCATACTGCACTCATATTGTGCATGCAGTGAGTATTTCTGGCTCTAAAGAAACTCTTCCAGTTAAGTGGAACCACTGTTTTTCTTGAAGAAATAAATATTGCAGGATAAATATTCAGGAAGTCCTCAGGCAACTTTTTTATTCACCCCAAGAGTTGAGAGAGCACTATTCCTCCATGGCCACATGTTTGGCCTTGGTTTAAGCTCGCACGTTGTCGAGTGAGAAGAAAAAGCTGTACAACACCAGTTCTCTCTGAGAACCTGGGAAGTGCAGCTGATGCCTGTACAGAATGTGAGGGAGGACGTGTTTTGAAACTGACCTGTAATCCAATCCAAGCTCAACAGTTCCTCCCTGATGGGACTCCCTCGCCAGCCTCTGTTGTTTTCATTTTTGACAACATGCCGAAGCACATTTCATCTCTGCAGTGCGCGACCTCCTCTGCAGGATCACCCAGTACACGTTACGCCGGTGTTGCTGAGCCAGGTGCCCTGGTTCAAAGGAGAACATACATTTCCAGCATGGTTGTCTCCTGCGGTGAGCAAAACCGCAGGCTTTTACAACAACAAGCTTTACCGACTGAGCTGCACAGGACCAGAGTGTTGTTCATAGCTGGGTGCTCTATTTATTTACACTGCATGGCTAGACGTTCAATCCAAAATCACAAATGAATGGAAATACAAAACTTTTATTTAATAGGGTTATGACTGAGAGGGAAGGGGCAGGAGGTAAGCCTGTGCAGAAGGCTTCATGTAATAGCTCAGAGTTTTATATTCTTAAAGCTCTAAATATCCTCTGCTAGCAACCGGAATATTATGGAAAAGTTCACTATGAATTGCAGATATTACAGTCATGCATTCACACTT